>JARFNZ010147921.1:0-10065 GCA_031763405.1 Balanus nubilus
GTAGAATGCGATGGTAAGGTTCATTTTGCAATATGACCTCATTTTGACTTAAGGTCAGGTCAAGGTCAGGTCAAAAAGGTCAAATTTTGAAACACAATTTGTAAAACGAAACATAAGTTTCTGGACTAGTTTTGTCCCAGGATTCCAATAGTGTCATTTTGTTCGTAGGTGGTCTAGAACGGCCACAAATTGCAATTCAATTGCGTAACGTCATCAATTTGTACACATATTTGGACCATTCGGGGGTCCAAAATCAAGATATCGACTTCAAATTTGCCATGATGATTGAACAGGTGGAGCTCTTTTACTTGTATTCCTGTTTTTTGACAATTTTAAAGGGTTCGATGTTGTGGTCATTTTTCTCCCAAAACTGTCTTTAAGTTTTTCAAAGTTTTGGGGGTCAAAAAGCAAAACATTGAAAACTCGAGATAGCCATTTTAAAGACGATAGTATTAACGTCATTATGGCGTTTTCGGTTTGCGATTTGCTTACAAACTTGATTTTCTACGGTTTTCCAATATTTATTGTTTTTTGACCAAAAATGGAAATTCATGACGTCACTAAAACTTCATTATCTCCAAAAATTATAGATTGATCTGTAGTAAATTTTGTCAAAAGATGGAAAACTATAGTTGTGACAGATACTTAAAATTTAGCGCGCCTGCGGGGCACCAGACCAGAACTATAGCGCGGCGAAAAAAGTGGGATATTTAACGCCCCCCCCCCCCCCTCCAGCAAGTCGCGGGTTAAGGCGCCACTGTCAGCGATGAACGAGGGGGCGCGTTTTTGTAGGGGCAGGTGTGGGAAGGGACATTGTCCCCTTTGGCGTTAATTTAAAAAAACGGTTAAAGACAACGTAACGAACAATTGCAACTCCAAAAAGAACTGCGTGATTCTTTTCCAGGCTATTTCGGCATGATGGCCGCCAAATTGGACGCACTTCATATGTTCCCGCAGTGTCGCGTTTTGCTAGAGTTTATTTACATTTCGTCTGCCTTGCCGAGCAGAATTTTCAAATTTGCCGCAGAAGATGGACCAAAGGCGGGTGGATTTCCAAGATACAGTAATAGGCATTGCCTATCTAACTTAGCCATAACATCCGCGAATGGTGTTGATTCGTGCTTTTCGAAAGATAAGGAGATGACTGTATTTGCCTAAAAATAAATGAGAATAGAACTTTGAACGAAAAACCCGATGATAGCATTTCTTGTTAGTACACAAACACATCAAATTTATAAATTAAAGTTCTCCTTCAAATGTCGTGTAGTGATGATGCGATTCCAGTCTTTCGAGAGTCAGTCAGTTAGGAAAAGTACCTACCAACGGTTTTTACTAAAACTTGTGCGAAAAACCAATGTTGAAATAAAGGTTGCAGACGATTAAGGGCTACATTTTTAAAACAAACTGGACTGGTTGAACAGGCGAAACTGGCTCTAATACATATCAAAATGTGTATTTTAGGTGACAATGTCCCTTTAACACGCAAAGGCTATGACTATGTTTAAGGACAACCTTAAGAACTAAAGATATTTTCATAATTTTCAACCTGGGATTTAAGTGGAATGTAAGAGTTTCCTCTGCTTTATTTGTGTTACCAATGCTTTTCGACACAAGAGGCTAAAAATATATATTAAATTTAAGCCAATATGCTAGGTCATACCTGTCATAACCCCTCTGGATCTACCTTCAGTGGGGGTAGATCCAGAGGGGTTCTTTCTGTATATCAGACCGGCCATGTCCGCCCCTGCTGCGGAGAAAGGAGGTTTTTGGTACACTCTTTCTCTGGGAAGTGGAGCCACTTCTTCGTTGAAGGGCTCGGAAAAGAAGATTTTGCACATTGCGCAGTCACGAATAACCTTCGCACAACTTGTCGGCCGCGAAGGATCAAAAACCGCTCCCTAAGAGCATGAAGAGTTTGTTGTACTCCACCATGACATGCATGTCAATGGCGGTCGAGAATTAGAAGCTGTGTGTACTTGTGCTCGGGAGGAACGATGATGGGATGTTTCTCTTCCTGGCTAATGTCAGCTTCCTGCAGTCTTCCTCTAACTCTCATCAGATCTTGGTCCATGAACGGATTCAGATTGTAGATGCTGGACTGTTTGCTGATTTAATCTCCTGTCTGAAGCTTGTGAAGTTCAGCCACATACGCTTCTTTCTGCAGTTCCTTAAGCTAGATGCCTTCAGCTCGCCAAAGCTCTTCTGTGGTCAGATTTCCACGTTCTACTGCCTGGCCAGTGCGGATGGCGTTCCACCTTAGCACCCATGTAGTGACGCGGCGCAGCTTGTCGAGTGCGCTGAACCTGTTGACGTCAATGATATTCTTCAACCGATAGCTTCCGTCAGGATGAACGCTCGCATTGGAAAGCACGACGGGCGTGGTTTTATTCTTCTCTTCGCTCAGACATTCCTGGGGTTTACAGGTGCGAGCTCCCTGTGACGCTCTGGTTCGGGTAGCTCTAGCCAAGCGGGGCCTCTCTGCCACAAACCCTCCTGCATCTTCTTGACGGAGACACCGCGTGACGGCAAGCCTGCTGGGTTGCTCTGACCGGGACAATGCCGCCAACACTCTGGCGGGAACTTCTGCTGCACCTCTGCCACACGATTTGACACGAAGGTACCCCACCGTTGCGAGTTGCTCCGTATCCAAGCGAGTGCCACGTCTGAGTCTGTCCACAGGTGTATCGAGTCTGGCTGAAGGCTCAGAAATTTGAGCACATAGTCTGTAAGCCATGGGCTTTGTTGGCGTCAACCTACTCTTCGACATCATCCGCCTACTCTTGCGGAGATATTCACTGCTTGGCCGTATGTACACTGCGGCGGAGTAGGCGCCTTGACTGACGTCACAGAAGGTGTGGATTTCAAACGAATCAATGTTGTCTGAAGCGTAAGTTCTTGGGATGCGGATCTTCTCGAGGTGTTTGAGCTCCTCCTTCCACGTTAGCCAGAGCCTTTGTTCATCTTCTTGCATTGGGTCATCCCTCTGTTTCTCTCAATCCACAGTCGCTTCAGCAGCATTTTTGTTCCCACGGTGAACGGTGTCAGCAGGCCCAGGGGATCAAAAACCCGGGCAGAGATCCTAAGAAGGTTTCTCTTGTTCGGACGCAGACTATCGCCCAGGCTCACAAGACAGCTTGGATCGAATCTCATGCTGTCGTCTGCTGGGGCCCAAACCACCCCAGTACTTTCCTCTCTTCTGTCCCGCCATCAGGAAGCGGAACCGCGTTGGGTCCGTCGCCTTGTACTGCAGCCAGCTTTCGGTTAGTGGCCCACTTCCTCACGCTCATTTTCACCGCACAGAAAATCTGTTTCGTTTCCTGAGTGAAGCTTTCCGCCTCTTCTTCCGTCTTCAGGGTCATCAGCAGGTCATCACAGTGCAACTCGGTGCTCAGACGCAGAGCCGACCTGGCTCGAGAGTCAGCATATTGACTCGGGTGGCGTCTGACTGTCGCTTGCAAGAGAAAGGGTGACGCGCTGACCCTGAAGACTACAGGTTTCATTCGGAACACGGTCGGCTCCTCTCCAGGATTTTCTCGCCAGAGAAATCTGGCTACGTCTCGCACTTCCGGGTGGAGACTGATTTGAAGGAAGGCCTTTTTAATGTCCGCTGACACAGCGACACGATGTAGCCGGACCCGCAGCAGTATTCCCGCTAGATCGGCGACCAGATTAGACCCGGCCAGTACGCAGTCGTTGGGAGAACGAGGATGTCCGGTGGAGGTATCAAACACTATATACACCGCATGGTGTGACATGACGTGCAGTGGTCCATCGAGTGATGGGAGCTCGCTCGGCGTAGCCGTCCTCTATGTACTGCATCAGAGCCTGCGCATACTCCTGCCTTACTCCAATGCGCTCTAAAGCCCTCTCACAGCGCTCCAGGCGTGTTCGAGCTAGCTTGTCATCCTCAGGAAGACTGTTGAAGCCGTCTTTCTCGGGCCAGCGCACTTCATATCGTCTGTCGTCTAGTCTCGTGCATGTCTCCTTGAAATGGACCACCGCTGCATTTTCCGGAGTCTGCTTTTCCTCGCATGCGCTCGCGAACGGGGGTTCTTGATCCTGATGGATTCCAGATCCCAGATCTTCACTCTCATTCACTGCCCGAACGAAGAGCGCTTGCGTCTTCTCTTCTTCTGTTTTATTGACGCGGTCGCCCAGAATCGATCAAAAAATGGACTCCATCGCGATCGGACCCGACGTGCTGTGGCGCGTGCATCCGGACATCACATCCTGGTAGAAGTCCATGCCCAGCAGTATGTCAATGTCCTGACCTTCTTTCCACTGCTCTTGGGGATCGACGAGCTCTAGATCTCTCAGGTGCTCCACTTCTCCTTTATCCACAATAAGACCAGAATTTACCGGGTCACAGATGGTGTCAATCCGTGCCATACTCAATGCAGACCACTGGATTTGCTTCCCATCTTCTTTAACGTAACATGTACCTTCTTCATAGACTTGTGACACTTCTCAGCGTCGCCGGATGTCACTATCTGAGTGTCTTGCTTTCTAGTACTTCAGCATCCTAGATTCGTGGCCAGCCTTTTGGTTGTGAACGACTGATTAGAGCCAGAGTCCAGAAGCATTCCAACACATTCTCTTCCGGCTGGACCGACAGCCACAGCGCGAGCAGTCTGTAGAGCCACGCCCATTTTGTTTCAGACTTGTGACCGAACTGCCAAGACTTGGGGAGGTTTCTTCAAAGTCTTCGATTCGTTGTCGTAACACAGGAGCTCGTGATGCTTTCGTTGCCAGATGGTGCACGTTTTCTGACTCTCGCGCGGGTGCTAGCAGTGTGATTTGAACGCAGACACAGAAAACAAGAGCCAGAACCCAGCAGCCGCCTGCGCCGTTCTTCAACACTTAGCTCGGAGGTATCTTGGCATTCAGCCGTGTGATGCTGTTGTTCACAGAAGGCGCACTTCTGTTGCCCGGTCCTGGCAGTGACTTGAAGTGCAGAGGCGGATCGCACACCACTTTTTCCTGTCTCTCGGATGTTCCGTGGTTTCGTGTCGCTGCTCTACTGGGACTTCTTGTTGAGCTCACAAAGAGTTTGACCTCTGGCCTCCAAATACTGTTGGGCAGTTTCGGCTATTTCTTCAA
Organism: Balanus nubilus; assembly: GCA_031763405.1. Taxonomy (NCBI): domain Eukaryota; kingdom Metazoa; phylum Arthropoda; class Thecostraca; order Balanomorpha; family Balanidae; genus Balanus; species Balanus nubilus. The sequence goes on from JARFNZ010147921.1 coordinate 5,101, forward strand.
GAGATGATAAATCCCTTTTCTTTAAAAACAGGCGGAGCTCAGCAGTGCACATGTTCATGAACTGTTCTCGGATTATGAGCTCCTTTAAAGGGAATGTAAGGGTTTTTAAAATGTCAGCTAAAAGTATATGTTAGTGTGGATCTTATAGCTTGATATTTATTATGTATTCTATGAACATTTTACCTAATTCTCTTTTAAAAGAAAGCTAGAATCTGAACCTAAAATTGTAATTGAAAATTGTAAAATTGTAATATTGCACACGCAAAAGTCGCTAGACGAGTACCAACTGGCAACAATCGTGAATAAATCTCTGAGACTTTTTAGAGAGAGATAATTTTGTGGTACGCTAGCTAAATAAAATTTAATAATAATGCAATTATTTCATTTTCAAGCGATTGTGTGTGCTCGTAATTGAATTTTTCACTTATGTACAGTGGCGGTGGAACTGGTAACTTAGGACAGGGGGCAAACAAAATCCGGGCGCCCCTCACTGCTAGGCGCCCCTACCATTTTTTGTAGATTTAGGCTCCTCTCGCCTTGGTGAATCGTTTGCCGCCTTAAGATTCGTTTTTGAAGACAAATTGAAGATTTTAGCGAAATTTTTGGCCGAAAAGTGAGGGGGCCATGGCCCCCGTGGCCCCCCTGTTCCTACACCTATGCATCTATGTACCGTGGCCGATGCAATGGCAAACGACACCTCATACTTCATACTTCGCACGCCATTGGAACGCTCGGCAAAACTCTGCCACCGCTGCACTCGACCCGGTGCGGTGCGAAGTAACCCTGGTACGAATATTTAAAACGGGATAGCTGCGAATTGCGAGACAGATTAATCTGTGATAGCGTCTAGGGCAGGCCCGTAGCGAGGAATAATTATGAGAGGGTGCACAACAATAAAATATACAGGTGAATAACTCGGCGCACCTCTATTCAAATTTAACCACCGACCAGTATCGATCGAACCACATTAGCATTGCCGATTGTAAAGGTCGTCTGTGCGACCGCCGCCGACGCACCACAAACGTCGCCAGCTGTAGCTGCCTTCCCGCCGTGTATTTCCAGTGAGAACCGACAGCACGAGACGGAATGGCGACAACACAACATGGCCGCCGCCGCCGCAGCCAGGCGATACAAATTCGCCGGCCATTCGTGAAGCAGCCGACCGCAGGAAAAGTGGGATCAGCACTGGCAATAGATTGATTCAGCACAACTGACACCTTCACGGGCGCGGCCTCGGATCCAAGCGGAGTGTCCCGCACATTATCACTGGATCGACGCGCCGCCGACAGCGCCACCTATAACGACAGCAGTTGCGATATCTCACAAAACACTAGCGCCACCTTCAATCTCGCCCGCCGAGTGCGGGTGTCGCTCACAAGCAAGCACTGAATGATGACTTGACATCGTCCTGAACCATAATATGAAGCTCAGACGCGCGACTGCTAGCGTCGCAAGAGACTGGACGTCCAGCTCTTCTTGAGGAGCGCTCCCTTGCTCTCATCCTCTGCCCGTTGTCGTTGCATGGCCTCCTCCTGCTCCTATACCATGGTGGAACAGAACACAGAGCGGTTAGGCAAGCGAAATCCGGCACGGCATGCAGAATGCAGCACTAAGCACTGGTCGTTTCAGAACTGCCTTTTTATTTACGTACAAAGTTAACAATAACAAAACCATTTTGTAGACAAAAATTTATGAAAACAAACAATGTCACAGTGCGGAATAGATATAAATGATGACTTCCTGTTGATGAATATTTAACGTAACTGTCAACGTTTTCGTCCAAGCAAATCCTCTAGAAAAAAACGCCCAACATTCATGGCGACGCCAGCCCCTTGACACCGCACGGCATGGACTATCCGAGTTTCTATGGGAGACCGTCCAGCGATACTGACCTGGAGTAGCCGCTGGTTCTCCCTGAAAGCCTCCAGCGGGTCGTCAAACTGCCGGTAGTGGTCCATCACCTCCCGGACGTCCGACACACCGGAGCTGGCCACCGCTGGACGGGCAGGTCAGATGGGGTCAGATGGGGTCAGATGGGGTCAGATGGGGCCAAATGGGGCCAGATGGGGCCAGATGGGGCCAGATGGGGTCAGATGGGGTCAGATGATGCCAGATGGGGCCAGATGGGGTCAGATGGGGTCAGATGGGGTCAGATGGGGTCAGATGGGGTCAGATGATGCCAGATGGGGTCAGATGGGGCCAGATGGGGTCAGATGGGGTCAGATGGGGTCAGATAGGGTCATGTTGAGTAATACCACCGCCACCGCTGTGCCACCGCGCTGTGTTATGCCACCGCGGCAAAAACCCAAGGGTAATAGAGGTACGAACAAATCTTGACAAGTATGAAATAATGGCGCTAAAACATGTTCACGAGACATGAAAATGAGTAGCGACGAGATCGGAACCAAAACAACAGTATTGACGGGAGTAACGAGGTATGTTAAAAACTCCGCCACAAATTATCATCCCAGCCACCAGTACCCATGGGCTTTTCTTGATCACCGCATCCAAGCAACGATAGGTGATGGTGACCTCCTTAACTTTGATGGTGGCTGTGCCAGTCATCAAACTGACCCCTACTGCACTGACCAACTGAGAACTGACCTTTGAGCAGGAGCGCCAGGTCGACCAGACTGCGGTCGTCATCACTGCCGTCCCACTTCTTCACCTTCAGGATGTTGCGCGGATTCAACTGCACCGACTTCTCGTTGAAGTCCACCATGATTACCTGACGGCACAACCAGCGGCGGTCAGCTTACAACGACGTCACTGGCGGATCCAGAGGAGGGGGTGCATTAGGGGCAAATGCCCCCCCCCCCATAGCGCCTGAAATCGACGAAAATTTGCACATTTCCCGCTCTGGAAGGAAATCTAAGCAACTTTGATTAAGGATTTTTTTTAAACGTCTAGCAAGGCAAAAGGAAGCGATATCCGATGAGTTTTCTGAAATTCGCGAAACTTTTTTGGATTGATACCCCCCACAGCGCCAGAACAGACGTTCTGGATCCGCCAGTGTGCATATCAGTGACACAAAATTCGTTAAGTTGATTTTAACCGGTTTTTACATTAGCGCCAAAGGTTGACAATGTCTCTTTAAATCTTTTACTTATTTTTAACTATGAGGCTGGCACGTAGCGAAATGAGTAGGTATCATCAGCACCGTCTACTTTCGTTTCGATAAAAACAGCTCGCTTTCGCTGATGGTAGCAGCCAAACTGTACCGCCTATCTCACGAGTCACAACGCTAGGTGGTCATTTTTCGATGGGGCAAGTTTAACCCTCGCACTGCCGGGGGTTCCCGCCAAACACGAACGACCGGGGGTTAATTTCCGCCCCCTAAGATCTCGAAAACCACGCAACGCATCGACAAGCGGTAAACGGCGTTAGATAGATTGTGAAAAGGACTATAGAAATTTCACGGGCATTTTCAGGTCAGGTCAATATTGAGGTCACCAGAGGTCACCGAAAGTAAAACTTTGTCATATTACGAGTAGATGGGACATCGCTTCACAAATCCTCTATTATATCGGGAACGAAAATAGCTAGAAAGAAACGGAAAAAACAATCGATAGCTCTTGGAATTACCTATCACGATAATGTCATCAAATCTGACCCCAGGTCAAAGGTTTAGGCTCCAGAGGTCATGGAAGGTCAAAAAGGTAATTTTTTCCAAATCGTTTTTCAGCAATAATATTTTTGCAATGAAAAATAACGCAATTATTTTGGTACCATCGTATTCCTCTCGTCATGAAAACTCGAATCATACATCTTTTTAACATTTTTTTTTCTCAAAATTTGACCTAAGGACAAGGTCACGTGGTGACCCAAGTAGGTCAAATTGGGTCATGTTGCATATGTCGATGCGTCTTGACGGTACAAACACTTCGGTACCATTTTCACGTCTCTAACTTCAATTATTAAATGGGGCGTTTTCGGGGGAGGGGGCGTTTTCGCCCCTCCCTAGCGAACTTTCCTAGTAACTCCAAAACAGAACAGCATATCGGCGCAAAACTTTCTAGACCTTATGTGTAATCAATTCACAACACCGTAGAAATTTCGAGAAAATCGACCCAGAAGTTTATGAGAAAATAGCGCTTTAGGAACGTCATGCCACGCAATTTTCGGTCTAAAATCGACAAGGTTTGAACGGTCATAAATCATCAAGATTAAAAGCAAATTAAAAACGAAAGGCGGTACAAGGAAGGAAATGACATTGTCTACAAAATGACCATCTCGGAATTGTCATTTTTTATATTTTTGACCCCCAAAATAAAAAAAACACTGATTTAAAACAAATCTAGTTCAAAGGATCACAAAATCTAAAGCTTCGAAAATGAAAAAACAACAATATATGTCCGAGCACCACCTATGAGTAATCAACATGCCAAATTTGGAGTCAATAGGTCTATTTTTCGCCCCCAGTTAAGTGTTAACTCTAATGTGTAGGTATAGGTAAAGTGTAATGACGTCATTTTTTAATTGCGTTTTGGGGCACTTCCAGACCTCGCACGCCAAAACAAATGACACCGTTGGGTTCCTGAGACGAAAGTGAACCACAATTATGTGTCTTTTATTACAAATTATGAAATTCAAAATCTGACCTTTTTGACCTGACCTGACCTGAAATTGAAGTCAAATGACAAAATGAACATATGTCACACTGTATTCACATAACTTTTACACTTTGGCGACCTGAATTTGACCTTGACCTGTACTTACTATGACAGTCATATTCTAGCATTACCTTCCCCTGATATTTTAAGTGTTTTGGCCGAGTTTGGACACGCTGCTGTTGATAGTCTAATCTCTGCGCCCTAAATACGAAAATCCGTGATTTTGTTGCCTTTGACCTGACCTTGACCTGACCTCTGACTTTTGAAAAACAAATTTAAGCATGCTTTAGATTCGTCTCGTTGAGAACTTTCGATCGCCGCCTTACGCGCCCCGATCAGACTGTTACTTCGG
>JARFNZ010147932.1:0-12696 GCA_031763405.1 Balanus nubilus
AAGTGACCTCGGGTGACCTCAGATGACCTTGATGACGTCACTGATCAAATATTGCACTTTGATCATCAAGAATAGCCAAGGTTATGTGATCCTGTACGAATTTGACAGATATCACGTGTTTCTTACGAAAAAGAATGATCTGTATTTTCCCCTTGACTTAAAATGGGGAAGCCAGGAATTTGACATGACCTCAGATCACGGAGATGAGAAAATCCGAGATATGAAAATTGTAGGTATCTGTCCTTTATGAAATCCTGCAAGTTTGAAACCGATCTGCCCAAAAATGTGGCCACAGCACATCCACGAACTTGCAAAACGGTCATTTTCACATGTCCGTAATTTGACCTGACCTGGTGACCTGACCCGACATGAGCTAAGGTCACAGTTTTTTTGCAAAATGTATGTTACTGAATTCTAGACAGGTACTGAAAATATGCCGGCGCTGCGTGGCGCTGTTTTTTCGCTGTGCTCGAAAAACATAAGGGGACATATTCTGCCCTCCTCCGGAGCGCGTGTTAACTCTATCTACTGAGTTTGTTGGGCGGTGAGACTTGCGTGAAAAACAGGATCGCAATACTCAAGTAACGGTCTGATGTACGTTATATGAACTTTAACCATTTGCTCTGGCGGCGATCGAAACTTCTTCATAAAATGCAACAAAAAGTACCGTGATATAACGGTTTTACAAAAAGGATGAAACGGTTGAACGATGTCCTGTCACCCGGAACGGGTTTGAACGAACTTCTGGGGTTTGCTCGTTTCTTCTTCGTTTTTCTCGTTTGCTTTGCTCGTTCTACGGCACAATAAATGCGGCAAAGGCACTTAGGATGGGAAATGGGAGGCGATATCCATTAGTGCTGGCTGGTAGTGCACCCAAGCTGCTTACCTCTATCCGCCCATATGCGATATCAAGTTAAACAAATAACGATAACATTTTAAAGGTCTACTGACATTGGCGAAATGGAGTTATGGACATCGAATTGTAGGGCAGATTTTCTGAATTAAGTCATACTTGCATTCTTCCAGTAAAGCCCTAGTTGCTGAGAAATTGCGCAAACCCAAAATTGCGATAAAAAATCACCATAACACCAAGAAAATGTCCGAAATTCACCCCATTTGATAATCCCGTGAAAACGCCAATGATTTTTCAGTTTTAAATTCATGTTGGGATATGTTAAGGACCTGCATAGAAAAAGCTCAAATACCCTTTCCCTAAATCGGTCGGAAAACATTATCACAATGACCTTTCAAAAAGCCCGAGCTTTGCCCATTTTCGCCCCCTATCCCTTTTTTGGGGGCCATAAATGACTTTTTACTTTAACCCGAGCCCCCTGGGGTATTCAGCCGAACACTGGGGGGGGGGGGCAGATTATGCCCCGCCCCCCTGTTTAACTCCTGGACCAATAGCCGTAGCGAGACGCGCAAGGCGGCGGTCGAAAGCTCTCTATGATAAGATTCTAAAGCATGCTTTATTTTTTTTTTAAATGTCAAGGTTAAAGGTCAAGGTCAGGTCAAAGGTCAAAACCACGTGTTTCCGGATGAAGAAACAAAACAATACTCTCAAGAGCTGTAGAAACAATACTTTTGGCTGTAGAAACAATACTCTCAAGAGCTGCGTGGCTAAACTAGTCAAAACAATTCCAATTAAGAGGGGAAGGTACTGCTGGAGTATAACTCTCATATCAAGCACGGTCAAGGTCCAGCTGAGGTCACGAAAGGTCACCATATGCAAAAGTCATATGCAAATCATGTGACGCGTGTTATATGGTTAATTTCAGACGTAGAATACAATGATAACAATGATTTCGACATTTGACCTCAAGGTCAGGTAAAAAAAGGAAAACAAGTTCAAATTTTGACATTTTCCTTTTTTAATATTAAATACTTGTGTCGGATACATTTTTGTCTCAGGATTCCAATGGTGTAATTTTGTTGTGCGTACGACGTCAAAAAACGTAAAAAATACGCAATTAAAAAAATGACGTCATCCAACGGTAGACTTATTGGAGTCATCTGGGGGGGAGGGGGTCAAAAATAAAGATATTACTTTAAAATTTGGCATGAGGATAGGTTAGAGGTCTTCTTTTACATATATTCATTTTTTTAATTCTGAAAACTTCGGATTTTATAGGAATTGTCCCCAAAAATGTTTTATTTTATATTTTTGGGGTCAAAAACATAAAATGTTGAAAATCTGAGATAGCCATATTGCAGAAAATGTAATTTTACGTCCTTTGGGAGATTTGATTTGCAATTTTCTTGAAATTGCAATGTTTTACGACCGTTCAAACATTTGTCAATTTTTTTACCAAAAATGGCGTGACATGATGTCACTAAAACATCATTTTCTGAAAATTTTCCGACCGCTTTCGCTGAACTTTTACAAGAAGACGTCAAATTGATGCGTGATAAGGTCCTGAAAGTTAGACTTCGACATCTAGCGTCGTTTAGAAGTTATTGAGAAAAGCCGGGAGGGGGTAGATTCGGCCCCCCCCCCCCCTCCAGCGGGGCGTGGGTTAAATCTCATCATGGCGCATGTAATGTTAAACGTAATTCTGGCCGCCTGCAGGGAGTAAGGTTAAAATAGCACGTGAATTACACCACTCTTTCGGGTATGCAATACAAATGTTGAAAGCTGTCAAAAGTTGAAGGAAATATCTTTTTTTCCCTTTGGCTGGGAATTCAATACCCTCACCTTGCTATTTTTGTGAAAAATACCCGGAACTTAACGGTCCTCAACAACAACTCGGTGAGTTCACTGAATTCCCAACCCCAAGCAGGAATTCATCAACCATTCCTTCGCCAGCATACAAGTTGACAAGGCTTTTAATTGTTGGAAACCCTATATTTTGTTAACAAAATACGCTGATACGAACGATAAGAAGGAAGGTATTATATTATAACGCTATGACGTTATAAAATGTTAAGTATTCCCCTTTCTGATGTACAGCATTACATTCAATAAACAAGATTTCCCCTGGCATTTTCCCCGACATCATGTTTTTCCGAAAACAATGTAGTTGCGACTACTCCAAATATTCTGACGAGCGATAATGTGTGGTAATGGCAAAAATACGCAACACTGGCAAGAAAATAATGGACCGAACCAGCCGCAAAACAGTACCATTGGGTCAATTAGTCATACGCTGTCACACAAACAGTTCAGCCGGTGGCATACCCGTACGGTTGATCAACAACTGCGGACAGGTCACGCGGGGCAATTATTTGGGTGATTAGCGGGTAATGTGTCGGCGACACAGCTCCTCACGATGACAACTTCTTGTAAAAATACCGATGTCATATCTTCTGCGCGTATTTATCAAACCATTGTCTGAATATGTTTATACATCGTACAGCAGGTTGCTGACATGTTCCAAGTGTGCCTGGACAGTGGACAGCGGAGGCATGCGCGTGCAGTGTCCCCTGTGAGCCACGAGCGGCGCTTACACACACACACACATACACACATACACACACACACTGCCGCCGGCCGTGCATTCCCCTGTGGCGGGCAGCGCCGCATTTGCCGTCGGCGAAAATTGGCCCAGCGACGCTATAAAGCGGCGAATGTATGACGGAATCAGCGCCATCAGTCGTGGGCGAGACAGCGGGAACGCATGTGGGCCACGTGCCCTGCCAATTCGGCCGCTCACTCACACGGTTTTTATGTTTACTTTCGGCTATTTAGTGCGAGCTGCGCCCGAGTAAATGTTCAGCGCAATAGATGGCATAAACTACCATGTTGTTGACGAAAGGAACAATTATGCTGACTCATTGGGACAGACGCTTTAAGCGAGCTGTTAGACGATTAGGTAAACGTGACAAATGAAATGGGATGGCATGTCCCCGAGTCAGCTCGCCAGGGACACGCTGGATTATGTAACTGTATTTTGTTTAATGTATGCAGTATGGCTGGCACCCGCTGGAAGGGTCAACGGCTACCTACATAAACGTCGTAACTAATAAGTGAGATGGGCACCATACCGTATGTTTTGAACAGACTTTTTGGACACTGTCAGCTCATTGCACGGAAGACAAGTTTAAGTTAATATGTTTATCTAAATGTGGAAAGCCCTATTCGAATTCCATTCACCTGTGAATTTCATCATTTCCAGTCAACATTTCGAACTCAAGTTTCTGCTTTTAAAAACGTTAATAAAGGTTACCTCAACTACCAGCATTAATTAGCAGGTGTTGGTGTGGTATCTAATGGACGAGCGCATGAACAATCTTGGACGAGTCGAAAGCCAGTTAAATAAGAAATATTTGAGGTTTAGGCAAGATAATTTTTCATTGGACGAACCGAAAGCGTATTAAAAAAGAAATATTTCAGACGCTAGTCCATTAATTAAATATTTCATCATGTAACTGCTTCGCGCGTGAAAATGTATTGCTACGGCAACCATACATAAAAGAAAAGGGAAATATTTTGAGCAACTCTCTTTTTAACAAAGAAACCAGAACAAAGGACACGAACAAAACAAATATTTACAAATTGTGACAAGCAAGAAAGACGAAATTGAAGGAGTTAGAATGTAAAAAGTGCAAAAAACACTAAGGAAGATGGGCCAAGCGAAAAGGTCCCAAGAAAATGTATAGCTTGGCCCATGACAACTGAGTAGTCTCTCCAAGCTTTCTGATCAGGAATCACACAAATCGAATTCAATTCAATTCAACTCAATAGGGGGCCAGTAAGAAGACCATCCCCTACAACCATAAACCCATCAAGCGATGTAAAGTCAATGAAAAACAAAACTTCGAAACAAAAAAATGCGTTGAAAAATGTAAAATTTTGCTGGTAAAATCACTGATTCATGAGTAGACCAAACTGTGTCCTTTTAACGGAAAAAAGTTTACTCGAAGAATACAAATCAGAAGAACTGAACCCGAGCCAGGGACGATGCGAGGGATTGCATATTCACTAGAACGAAGTTTCAAAAGTCAAGGCCAATGGTGAGTGGAAAGTGCTGTCATCAAGCAATTTTCCTCTTTTGCAAGGTGTCAAGATGTATGCTTCCTATCTTACATCTTTCCAATATGTAAGATGGATAGTAGAGCCCTTAATGGAGTGTGGAAGCCGTACAAGTACGGGAACGGGGTGGACACGGGTGGATATGGAAAAAATGGACAAAAAACGGGTCGGAACGGATATCGGGGAAAATATATTGAACCTCGCGAGAAAAAAACAATTATCTAAAAAAAATAGGTGACCAGAACACCAAACAAGCAACTGATGCATCATGTCCACATTTAAGCAATTCTATCTTCCTTTGGTACAAAAACATTTCACTAAACAATGGTACATAATTCAAATATAGATACTGGTATAAAACATAATAAGAAAGCAACTATACAACATGATTTATTTAAGATAAATAAAATCATCCAAAAAAGAAAGTCAGGTTCTCAAAAGGTACAAATAAGTCATAAAAATAATCGTCTTAAGTAGCATCTAGCAACCAAATGGTGATACCCAGTGACCACTAACAAAGCATAAAAATACAATACTGGCAACACATTCTGATTGCACCAGCCTAAGTTCCAGAAATCCTGAAAAATATGGTCATGATTTCAGTTAGGAAAACTATGGTCAATTCTTCTCTTTTGGAAAACTCCGTTTTTTAAGAGATGTTCTTAAGAAGAGTACGCATCTTTAAATATAATAGGCAAGCTTCCCATCATTCTTCCCAGAGAAGTTCTGTTCCAGTGAAGGAACTCAAATGCATTACTAAAGAGCAATAGGTAGATGCTCCAAACCTGATTGTTTGGGAGCTGCGAGTATTTTAATGCATTTGACACAATAGAGCCGTTCGTTCTTTAATGTCTGTTCTGTGCGAGTCACGTACAAAAAATGCAAACCATCAACTATTTGTTATTAAAAATCGTTTTCAAAAAGTGCCAACCACCGTCAAATGCTTCAACTAAATTACACTAAAGTAATGATACTATTCATGAACTTATCTAAAAATTGAAAGTATTTCACTTACTCTTAAATTAAACCATTTATTTATCATTAATTTGTATGGTACCACTGAAGTTACAAGATCGCCGCGTCCATAACTCGATCAAATTATTTGTTTACGTCATTACTAGCCTCTTCGCTTATTTTTTGTATCGAATTATTTAAAGTGTTACTTGTAGATAATAATACAACTGTAAAAAATGTTCTATTTATGACAAAACGTGGTGGGCAGAGCAAAAAGCTGGCGTAGCTAAGCTCAAAGTTGGTGAGGTGGTAGCCCTGCCATTTGAATAGGAAACCCCTCCCGTGTATGAATAGATGCAACATACTTTGGATCAACCAACCATCAAGCAATTGCAACTACGTTTCTTGGAAAATGGAGCTGTTCCGTCAATCACTGTCAATTACTGAAAGTTTCAAGTCGCTCTGTCATCCCCTGGTCACGGCGCAGGTTAACTTTGCTAAACATTACAATAATAACAAACCAAACTAGGACAAGTGACCTCAAGTGACCTCACAAATCTGTGTGCTCCGCGGCTTCATTTTGAATCCCATCTCGCTGCGCCCCATAATATAATAACCTCCCGCCACGACACTGGCCCAGGGGCCGTCAGCGTCCGGAGCGGGACACGACTGCCGCAATATTGCCAGTTTGTTAACACGAAGTGGCCGGGCGGCCGTGGGGCGACGTTTTATCGCGCGGCGGCGGCGGTGGCGGCGCGTGGCGGGTCCGCCGGGAGCGACACAGGGTCGCCGCCGCCAACGCCGCCGACCGCGCCGCACACACCATTACACATCACATTAGGTAATGAAAAATCCAGTTCGAGGCTCCCAGAGGATAAAAATCTTGGCATCGCACGAGTATCAGCTCCAATCCGCACCGGCAGCGGGCAGTCTCAGTCAGTTGGAGTACCGCGCGGACGAATTTTCACAGACAGCCGTGGACTGCTTTCAGTGGAGCACCGGTTGGCTTATAAATTGCTGGATTAGAGAAGAGCCGAAATATCTGTGATTTATATAATGCAAGTCATATCAAAACGATGGACATTTTATTTGCGTAGTTAAAATTGAACTAAAGCACCTTTTATGCCGTAGTACCTATCTGAGTACCTACTGTCCGTTTTAAATGTTGCCATGGGCGACGATAGCCGAGCGGGTCAGGTGCTTCACCCGCGCGTTGCGGCTGGGGGGAGGGGGTTGCGCGGAACACCAACTGCCGGGACGGCGTTGATTCCCTCCCCCCGCAAAAGCTCGCTAGAAAGAAACCGAGAAAGCACTCAAAAGCTCTTGAAACGCTTTTTCGCTCGATTTAACTCAGATATGAGCACAGGTCAACAGGTTAGACACAAGAGGTCATTAAGGATCGAAAGTTCTTTTTTTTAGCAAAACCGTCTTCGTGGTCGTTGCGGAAAACCTTTTAGCTATTGAAGATAGGGCAATACGTTTGATACATGTCACTATCGTGTTTCTCTCCTATAGGCAAATCTGATCATTTTAACTTTGACCTGATAAGCCAAGTTAAAATTTAACCTCAGGCTTAGGTCATTGGGTGGACGAAGTAGGCCATTTTGCATATGAGTCGATGGGTCTCGTCGAGTCAAACAACTTGTTGCCATTTTACGTCTCAAGCTTATCCCGCGCCCCGATAGATCATCCGTAAATGACGTCAGAGTGACGTCATGTTTTCCCATCTTAGGCCAAAAATAGGTCTTTGCGGGAAACGCGCTCACTCACACAGTTTCACAGATAAAGTAAATTATTTGATATCAAAAGACTGAGAATAGATGTGGCTATCCAACTGCCATCTCGGGTTTTAAATTTTTGAAAAATTTAAAAATTGGTAAAAGTCAAACTCAAAATTTTGATTTTTTTGCCATATTTTCCAAAATTATCAAATTATAAAAAACAGGAGATACATATATAACAGACCACCTCTATCAATATGTGTACAACATTTTAAGTCAATATCTTCAAAAATGGCGGAGTAATGACCTTTCAAAGGCCAAAAACGGACACTTTTCATGACATTTCTACGAATTCCGATGATTTTCCATATTTTCATTTTTATCCGAGTTCAATGGGAAAAGCAATGTTTTAGGGTTATTTTTCGCGTTCTTGACGACACACTGACCCACAAATATGTATTAATGTTACTAATGATCAAAATCTGCAGTTTGACCTTTTTGACCTCGAGACCTCGGATGACCTTGACCTGACCCATGACTACCAAAGGCTCAGAAGGGTACTTGGAAGTGTTAGGAACATGATTCATGTCGATTTCATAGCTTCTTATGCGTTCAATATCGTTATTTTACCCGGCAATCACCCCCGGCGAAAACATGCAACAATTGTGTCTTTGAACTGATCTATGACGTCATCAATGACTTAAGAAACAAATTTAGCATGTTATTCTGAAATTTCATGTACAGGGCTATCGAATTCCGTTTGATTTTTGCAAACCAGCCCAGTAGTTTGGGAGATCGTAGGGGTAGGGGCGAAACGCCCCCCCCCCCCTCCCCCCCCCCATCGGCGGGCATGGGTCGGAAATAGCTCATCTGGGCGCGGGTTAACTCTGACAAAAGTTTTGGGCAAAAAAAATGTTTGACCTTAGATGATCTCGGATGACCATGTAGGAGATCGATGATCAATGTGCCTGCATCAATGCATCATCAATAATGGACTAAGGTAACATGATCCTGAAAGAGTTGGGCTGATCTGATGCGTATTTTTAGAATAAGTAACAAATGAAGATTTCCCACATTTAATTATAATGGGGAGGTCACGTAAGTGACCTAACCTCAGGTTATCGATGTAAAAAAATATTATATACACAAGCTCTAGGATATGATCGTCTAAGTACTGAAAATGTAAAATCCCTCGGCCACCTACCGTGGCACTTGACAGTGTCACAACCGCAAACATGCTTGGAGGTAGGGTCACTTGACCTAGACTAGAGACCTAACCTGAGATGACCTGGGCTAAACAAAATCACAAGAGGTGTGAAATTGATGTTTTGATTTAAGTGCCAAATATGGCGGTGCTACGCCACGCCGCTTTTTCTGCTAGTAATAAAAAACCTGAAGGCCGGCGGAAATTCCCCCCCCCCCGGTAGTGCGCGGAATAAAATCCCAAAACACCAGAAAAAAATGATGGTGGGAACGAGTCGTGTTAGGTCGGCATTTGGCAGAGCTAAATATCACATTGTTACATAAGAAGAAATATAAAATATATCGAAATAATCTCAAATATCCTTTTTGGTTGTCTCAAAAATGGGCAAATTTGGGGGTATTTTTGAACGATAATTTTGAACATGTTTTTTCGTCAGCTTTTTATGGGAAGAAGTATTTTGGGCCTTCAACATATGGGTCTTCTACATATCCAAACATGAATTTTATCTATAAAAAAATCATAGGCAAATTTAGGGAATGAAAAAAGGAAAAATAGGAATTTCGTTTGTGCCTTTCTGGGATTTTTCTTACCGCGATTTTTGGTTTGTTTTGCACGATATGCTGTTATTTCTTACTTAAATTCCTTAACCCGCGCGCTGCCGGAGATTCGCGCCGAACACCGTCTGCCGGGGGGTTGATTTCCGCCCCACCCCCTAGGATTTCGAAAACCACGAAACGTAGCGACAAGCGGTAAACGGCGTTAGATTGCTTGTGACAAAGACTATAGAAATTACAAGAAATCATTTTCAGCTCAGGTCAATATTGAGGTCACCAGAGGTCACCGAAGATCAAACTTTGCCATATTACGAGTAGCTGGGACATTGCTTCAGAAACCTTCGATTATCTCGGCATCTAAGATAGCTAGAAAGGAACAAAAAACAAAAACAATCTAAAGCTCTTGACATTTCCTGTCGCAATATTTTCGTAAGATTTAATATTGGGTCAAAGGTTTAGGATTCAGAAGTCATGAATGGTCAAAAAGGCCATTTTTGGCAAAATCTTTCCGCATTTGCGAATAACTTTTAAACTGTGAAAGAGAACACAATTATTTTTGGCACCGTCGTATTCTTCTCGTCGAGACGAATTGAAGCATAAACATTTTTATTTGATAAGGTCATTTTCAAAATTTGACCTGGGGTCAAGGTCACGCAGTGATCCAAGTAGGGCAAGTTGGGTCATGTTGCACATGAGTCGATGCGTCTTGACGAGACGATGGTTTTGACCTAAGATGACCTGGAGTTAAACTTTTCACACGATGTGTACAACCGATGTCCAAATAGGTGTGCCAATTTTGGCGGTGCTACATGCCGCCGTATTTCCGCTATCGGCGAAAAATCTGAGAGGTCGAAAATCAAACGCCCGGCAGTGTGCGGGTTAAGATGTTCCTATTACTTTTTTGATATAATATTGTGTACAGGCTGATACAGGTAAGCAACTGGGGGAGGCACCACCAGCCCGCACTAGTAGATATCGCCTCCCATTTTGTGTACCTGAGTGTACCTTTGCCAAAAATATGTGCAATCCCTAGTGTTTTGCTTGTATATTGTTAGGAAATGTTTTTGCCGTATTTGTTGTGCCGTAGAACACCAGAGAAGGAAGCGAACACCATAATTTTGTTCAAAATCGTTCAGTGGAGACAGAGTTACTTCCAAAAACAAGGGCTTGACTCCACCTCTGTCGGGCCGATTTTGTTCATTTCTTACAACACTTGTCATTCAATTCCAGAAAAAGTTGAAAAGCTTCGAGACGCTAGGCCTAATAGTTTTGGAGTGACAATCGAAAAACCAATGGGGACAAAATGTCCCCCCCCCCCTGCAGGAAATGCAGGGAATATGGTTAAGATAATTCTATGAATGACCAATGGATAGGCTTTATCAAAGAAATCGCCTGGTAAATGGAGCTTGTCTGCCGTTTTGAATTGCCATCAATTTTTCATCATTAGCTATTTTTTTGCTGACGGTGGAACACCGAGAAATTCACATCTACATGACATGACCACCGACGATGTTTGCGTAATTGGCACTTTAAGACAATAAGTAATGAATATTCAACGGCTTATTACCGCCACAGTACGGAGGATGGAAAGATAAGTTTTGCATAGCGTGTTCTTGCCATGGTAGTTTATCATGCTAAAGTTTCGTTGCTTTACATTTATTTTTAATAAAGAAGTTATATGACTTTGCGAGTAAGGGGGGACAAGTCGGTCACCTGCAGAGTTTGTTTGGTGCTGTCAGCGTTCATGAGCTGCTTCATAAAAATGCTGTTGTCTGACGCTGACGTTTCGCTGGTAGATTTGCATACATATTTCGCATGCTATCAATTTTACCGTAGGGAGGAAAATCGGTTTCTTCACCACTCCTGGATGAATTTGAGTACAATAGCAGCTATAGTTATTCTAGAGAAACGCAGTGGATCAATTCAGACAAATCCGCTCTGTGCTCAACTGTCAATATCCACACATGACCAATGTCAGTAGACACACTCTCTTTATCTGAAGTTGGCACATTCCACTGCGATGGCATGTGGATGGCATGCCTAGCATGAAAACATGGCATGCAGGCACGGTGTATGAGTCTGTCATCAGTCCTCTTCGCTCGGGTTCACTCCATGGGCGACAGTAGCAACATTGTGTGACAGCTTGCGTTTACTGGACAAGCACGAGGCGTACCAGTCCTGATCTGTTACTCTCAGCACTTCATGATTTCCAAATCCGTCCTTGGACGTCCTCCAGAGGTCCTCCAAAGTCCTGTACTGTTAGGACGTTACCAATCAACGTCGCGTCAACTGTCCACGATCGTGGTTCGAAGTTCGATCCTCTGTTTACGCCTTCCGCAGCGGTCAGCCCGGCATCCGACGGATCACGCTCAACAAACATGTGCTCACCGTGAGTCAGTGAGTCAACCTGTCACCGAATACGACTGGCTGATGAATTAGCTAACCAGATCCAAAACAGCAAGTTCGAAGAAAATTTGACGGTGCATTTACTGTCTTAGTTAGGATTTTAAATTTCTCCAAGAAACTAGACGGCTTTGTCAATGATGAAGGTATAGCAGACCAGGGTAGTTGAAATATACTTGTACACTTTTTCGCAATTTCCTCATCCAATTTTCTTCACATGATACATTTTTTTATTTGGATGGGAAAAACGCAAGCAAGCACCTAAACTTAATTTTTGATGTACGAATACACATTTGTACCAATTGCATTAGTTTGATCGTATGTAGATCCATTCAAACCGTCATCGAGTTAAAATGATGTGTCATTGGATACTCAAACCGATTAACTTGCAAATGGATGCAACGTGTACGATCCCAAGCTTAAATATCCGCAAGATCATGCGATTTAAATAGTGTTATTCGGAGAACTGTTAAAGCGCACCTGTCGCTGTTATATGTTATATGCACTGCTCGCCACTGGGCCATCTCGGCCACCGTCCGTGTCTGTATGGCCGACGGCCGTCACTGATCACCAGCTTTAGCGTGACCGGAGCGACATTAGAGCGGTGTCGGGCTGGCGTTAGAGCAGCGGCGGCGAGGGGACAGGAGGCGCGGATCCAGCGGCACTAGTGAGCGCCCTCCGCTCGACACTGTTACGATGGGAGGGGGGCAAGAGCGAGGGACGGGAGGCGAGGCACCGGGCCGCCAGTGTCCGCCCTCTGCCCGTCACGCCGTCACGCTGTAACGACCCGCGTCACGGCTGTCGATGGCGGCCGTGAGGTATACGGGCCGACGTGCCCCCGGCTACAGCTGTCGACAGGGGAGGGAAGGGGGGGGGGGGGGGGAGGTC
>JARFNZ010147933.1:0-10065 GCA_031763405.1 Balanus nubilus
ATTCGCCCCCCCCCCCCAGCGCCTCGTGGGTTAACATAAATTACTTAAATCTGCCACAACACGCTGTGAAGTAGAGGCATGTTCTGCCCACTGCGTCGGGCCGCCGGTGAGCTGGCGCGGGGCCCGCCGCAGAGATTGTACACCGCCGCCGCCGCGTCGCGCTGCAGCGGCGGCTGCGGCCGGCGACCATGCTCGGGACGTATTGCCGGAGACTGTACAACAGCTGTTGTCGGCCGGCGGCGCCCGGCTTCAACTCCGCGGTCGGCGCGACACATTTCAAGTGGTCAGTGTCGGCGTTCCGGACCAGTTATGCGTTACAAACAGGGATGCGGAGTCGGAGCCGGAGCCGGAGCCGGAGCCGCCGGGACATTGAACTCGGAGCCGGAGTCGGAGTCGGAGCCGGAGCCGTCAAAAGCAGGGCGGCCCTAGCTCCGAAAGAGGTGTAAATTAAACAAAATTAGCAAACGTGAAATGAACACATGATACCTAGTATGGTATGGTATGGTATGAAAACGCATTTTTATCGGATCGGATTTAAATTTTGAGTGTCACTTTGCAAATGCTGTGTACAAAATTTCAGTTCGATTGGCCGGTGAAGATTCGGGATATCGCTGCTGGAAGAAATGGCCTTCCTGCTATTACGTTCTTGGAGACTGTACCTGCTTACATTTGCGGTCAGAGCTTGCATTGTTTATGCAAATACAGAATCATTGTGTATCTAATGGACTTCCATGCTCTTACTTAATGGATCAATCACGTTTTGGATGTACGGAGCCGGAGCCGCCGGAGCCGGTACATTTTGCCCGGAGCCGGAGCCGGAGCCGCCGTGACATTTTACTCGGAGCCGGAGTCATAGTCGGAACCGGGATACTTCCCCGGAGCAGCAGCCGGAGCCGTCCAAAGTTTTTCCGGCTCCGCATCCCTGGTTCAAAGGGTCACATAATCTTAGCTTGTGAAATTTTTCAAAAATGTGAAATACATGTTGGAGAACAACCTAATAGTAATCAACATGCCAAATGCCAAATCAATATATCTATTTTTCACCCCAAGATGACTAATGTGTATACAGTGTAATTACATCATTTTTTTTAATTGCATTTTTTTGTGCACTTCCTGACCTGGCACATACAAACAAATGGCATCAATGGTTTCCTGAGACAAAATTGAACCATAATCATGTGTCCTTTATTACAAACTGTGAAATTTAAAATTTGACCCTTCCTGACCTAGCCTTGGCCTAAACTTGAGGTCAAATGGCAAAATGAATAATACCGTCAAATTCTATGGTTGAAATAACCCATAAAATATATATGTCACATAATTCACATAAATTGTACTCATAGTGACCTTTTGTGACCTAATTTCACCCTGACTTGTACTTACTATGACACTCGTATACTTAATCATTACCTTCCCCTGATATTTTGAAGTGTTTTGGCTGAGTTTGAGCAGGCTGCTGTTGACAGTTTTATATAGTCTGGTCTCTGCAGCATAAATGCGAAAATACGTGGTTTTATTTTGCCTTTGACCTGACCTTGACCTGACCTCTGACCTTGGAAAGTGAATTCTAGGCATGCCTTATATTCGTCTCGTTGAGACCTATCGATTGCCGCCTTAAATGTTCTGATCTGTGAGTTCGGAAGTTAACGAGGGGGGGGGGGGGAAGAAACGCCTCCTCCCCAGCTAACGGAAGCGGGAGACCCAGCGCCGTGCAGGTTAAATATAGAACATATATTTTGACACCATCATGTTTCTATTGTCAATGCGCGTCGAAATATATACATGGTGACCTCAGTAGGTCAATTGAAAATTTGACCTCAGGTCAAGGTCATGTGGAGACCCAAGTGGGTCAAGTTGGGCCATGCTGGATGTGAGTAGATGGGCATTGACGAGATGAACACATCAGTGCCTTTGGCATGCTTGGCTTGGTTTTCACCTCTTTTCTATCAAAAGTTATTGGCAAAAATGTATGGTGACCTTGGGTGACCTCACATGATCTTAACAGCCTGGCCACTGATCAAAACATGCTCTTAGGTCATCAGTAATGGCCTATTCTGAATCAATTGGACTGATCTAATGCATAAAATAAGATATTTAATTCCCCCCATTGGCTTATTGGGCAGGCTACAAAATTGACCTGAGGTCACAGATATATGATATCCGAGATATAAGATTTTAGGTACTGATGTCTACACAATCCTGAAGTCTCATATCTATCCCTCAAAGACTGTGGCCCTGGCACGACCGCAAACTTTTTGGGGAGGTGTGGTCAGCTGACCTGACCTGGGGACCTGACCTGAGATGTCCTGGGGTCAACATTCTCAGAAAATGTTTGGAAACAATGTGGAATAAGTTATTTGTGCCACCGTTTTTCCATATCTTAAACCTAAGGGTGGGGAAGGGGTTCTATCACCGCCCCCAGCAGGGCGCGGATTAAGAGTTAAGTCAAATGAATACACAGATGAATCTCACATAAATTTCAGGGTTACCTGGCAGAAGCAACATGCTCTCTGCGATACCTGAATCCCTGACTCATAAACAAGACATTATTTTTATGCTCACCAACATCATGAAATATATATGTCCTGTATTGTGGCCCTCACATAGCCATTCAAGAGATTCTAGCTCAGAAAACCTCCAAGAGTACATTTTGTATGGAAAAACACCTGCTGGTCAAGACTTCTATCAGAAGACTGAATGTGAATAATCTTGACTTGCAGATACATCAAGATGGCAGATGGACAAGACTCTGAAGTTGTTTGCATTGTGCACAACATACCCAAGGCATTTCGTGCACGAGACCTGCGTAACTATTTCTCCCAGTTCCTGGAGAAGGGCTCATTCACCTGTTTTCACTACCGCCACCGGCCTGAAGTACAGCAAGTCTCTCCCGACGCCCAACAGACCACCGGCGGCAGTGCAGCGGCTCAGAGTGCTGCTGTGACCCAGTCAGACCCCGGCAGCCAATCCGGTGGCCAAGTCAGCACAGGGAAGAAGTCTCGCCGAGCGCATGCCGCCTGCTGCGCCACGCTGAAGCTGCCCCGTCGGTACTTGCCCGAGTTCACCTCGCTCTACGACCGCAAACACTGGGTGGACAGCGGTGGCAGCTACCTCAGCCAGCGGTGCTTCATCTCCCGCCTGCGGCTGCCGTCGGCCGCGCCTCCTTCCTCAGAGATCTCCGGCAGCACACAGGGCGCTGTCGACGCCGCGGTAGCCTTCCCGGCGCCTGCCGCGGCGGGACTGGAGTCCATGATCGAGTTCCGACCGCCAGCCGACATGCCCCGGGGCAACGTGGGCACACCGACTGGCTACTTTCTGTCGGAAATCCAGAAGTGCCGGCTGCCGGCCAGCCTGGTGAAGCGTCTGGGGTTGGTGTTTCCCCGCTCGGCGCGCCGTCGGCAGTACAGCTCCGTACCGATGGACTACGGCACCGCTCCCGTTCTCGATGAGGAAGAAGAGGACGCCGAGAACCGCCGGGAGGACGAGGAGGAAGTGAGGACGGCAAGTGGCGCGGAGCTGCTGGATCGGATGCCGTCCCGGCCTCTGGCAGCGTCAGCGTCATCAGCAACAGCGTCAGCGTCATTGCCAACGTCATCAGCGTCAGCGTCATCAGTAGCGTCAGCGTCAGCGTCATCAGTAGCGTCAGCGTCAGCGTCATCAGTAGCGTCAGCGTCAGCGACGGGAACGACAGAGGATGTGCAGCGTCCTCCGGATCCGCCTCGCGCCTCCGACGAGACAGCCGCCGAGGAGACGGACCGCCACGAGGCGCTGCACAACGACGTGACGTCACAGGACCGAACCAAGGAGCGGCTCTACGAGGAGGAGATTGAGCTGGTCTGGGAGAAGGGCGGGCCCGGCCTCGTCTGGTACACGGACGCCGTCTACTGGGACCAGCAGCGCGGCGACTTCGACGAACGCACCGCGGACGATTGGGACGTGGACATGTCGGGCTACGAACCGGGCGCCGGGCCGGGAGATCTCGATGCGCGAGAGTCGCGAAACATGCGACACGAGCGCCGGCTGCGCGCCGGGGATGAGACCGACAGCGCGTTCAAGCGCAAACGTGACCGCCGCGCGCAGAACCACCGCTCGAATGACGCAGATTCCGACTCGGATGGAGAGACGACGGAGATCGGGGCGTTCGAGCGGCACACGCGCGGCTTCGGGCGCCGCGTGCTGCTGAACCTGGGCTGGTCTGAGGGCCGCGGTGTGGGCACCGGATCGGGAGGCATCGCCGAGCCGCTGCCGAACGCCGGACAGACGGATCGCCGCGGACTGGGCTTCGTCGGGGAGCGGCTGGAGCGGCGGCCAGTGCGGAAGAGACGCGCCGAGTCAGCGGCGGGGGTGATCACGACGGCGTACAGCGACCCGCGCGAGACGGAGATGCAGGAGGGGGTGGGGGTGACCTTGCCGCCGACACATATGAAGTTCAGACGGACATATAAGTAGTCGCCGGGATTATGTTGATTGGTTGATGCTTGTTGGAGTGGTGATAGGAGTGCTGCAGCGGGAGGAGATGACTCTAACAGTCGTGACTCTGACAGTCGTGACTCTGACAGTTCTGACTCGGACTCTGACTCTCCTGAGAGAGTGGTGGGTGAAGTTGGTCCTCGATAACAGGCAGGTGTTTACGATAGTTAAAAGCTGTAGGAAGGGTGTGTACCTGTTGTTATGTGACTTCCATTGGAAGAGAGTTACTTCAGTGTGATGCTGTTTTACATGACGACGTGGATGCATTCATACGCAACCTAGAGTAGCTTTTTATGATAAAGTAAAGGGTAGGGCGCATTGAGGTGGTCCGTCGTTATGGTGAACTGTGAATAAACCGAACTAAGCAGATTAGTTATTTGTTATACTCGAAATGTCAGCGAACCCCAATTTATACCACATATAAGAAATGTGGTCATCTGACACGAAGGGTTGCATTTCGTCCACCTCACATGTAGCACTGTGACTTAAAAAAAAAAAACAATGAGACATTTTTTAGTACTTCCTATAAAGACAAGATTTTTCGGCATTTCGCAAAGTCACAGGGTTTATTTATCCTGATGTCCTGGGGATTAACGGTCTCGGCACCTTTTAAGTTCCATTGACCTTTCCATGATTAAATGCTATTCCGCCACCTCTCACGTTTTCGTTACCCGCTCCCTTGTTTGGTATCCGCAATCTGTTCGTGTGTCCCGTGCTAATTTGCGCTTTTCGTGCCTGTTTACATAACTTTCAAGCAACCGTTCCCGTATCTGTCCCCGCGCCTTGCTAACTCGATATTGTTTCTTCTGACTCAGTGTCGTTGCCAGTTTCTCAGTTTGTCTCCGGCTCTGCTGGCATGCTGACTTCCCGACTCGATGTTGTCCCTGCTGACTCCGTGTTGTCCCTCCTGACTCGATTCTGTTCCCAGTGACTCAGTGTTGTCCCCGGTGTTGACGCAGCTGACTCTGTGTTCCTGTTGACTCTGTGTTGTCCCTGCTGACTCTGTGTTGTCCCCACTGACTCTGTGTTGTCCCTGTTGACTCTGTGTTGTCCCTGTTGACTCTGTGGTGTCCCTGTTGACTCTGTGTTGTCCCCACTGACTCTGTGTTGTCCCCGCTGACTCGGCGTTGTCCCTGGGCCTGAGTTGACTCGGGGTTGACCTTAGCATCACCTACCAACTCTGTTCAGTCTGTGCTAACTTTGTGTCGTCTTCACTGATTGTGCGGCCCTTGGCCTCCTCCCTGCGAGTTATACGGCATAATTCCGTTGATGTTAACGTCTTGCTGCCCTGCTGAAAGCTGATCCGGCGTCGCCTGTCTGATGTTGTGCTGCTCTCCGCAGGCCAACGCCAGTGACAGCCGGCGGTGGCGACCTCTGCAAACCACAGGTGGTGAAGACAGACGGTGCTGCCCCCTACATATCCACACCGTCAACTGCAGGCGGTGACTCCCTCCTGCAAGCAACCGGCGAAGACGGACGCTGCCGCCATCTGCAGGCCAGGGCGGGTGTCCGTCCAGGGTTTCACTCGCCGCCGCAAACTAGTGCCGGAACCAAGGAGTGGCACAACGCCGGTGAAGCGCCGCTCCAGTTTCGCGGCGCCTTCGACCGCCGGGCGCTGATGAACGTTGGTGGTGCCACGCTCGGCAAACCAAACCTGTAGACGGCCGACGCTGGCGTCCTCCGTCGATCAGCGTCTGTGCCGGCCAGAAGTGACGCGCGACTGGCGGCCGGCTGCGTCGCCCTCCCCAGGCCTGTACCGGTCGGGGAGATCCGCTTCGTCACGTGCGAGCCGTCAGCGGCCGGCGGCCCTCCCCGCAGCATGTTTTGTGGCCTGTGCGGCTCGACGTGCTACCGGAAGCTGGGCGCGCGCAGCTCCACCATCCGGCTGCAGCACTCCAACCGAACCATGGGCGAGCTGCTGGCCGGCATCGAACAGCCGGTGCCGGAGGGCGCTCTGCTCTGCCTCGCCTGCCTCGAACTCGTCCGCGAGCTGGGCCGGCAGATGGCCCGCTTGGCGCTGGCCAGGCAGAACATCGAAAGGCGGGCGCTGATGAAGGTCGGTAGTGGGCTGCTAGGGAGTGGAGAGGGCAAGATGGCGAGCTGGACAGTTGCGACTTTGATGGCTCGTTTTGAATTATTGATCTTGTGCGTATTGTAACGGATGTAACAAATCACAGCACGGGTCGCTATTTCAACATGTGCGTTTTCGATGTAGGCGTTAAAATTTATACATCAGCTTCTTTACAGCTTTAACTCAAGCTACTTCGGGGTGATTCGCCCGGGCCGTAACTATGGCTGGAATAGAATCGCTCAGTGACTAGGCATTTCATGACTACACAATACACATCGACACAATGCTAGAAAAGCCGTGACGCAAGTGGTTTCGATTCACGCAGTTGCCAACATCTGTAGTATTTATTTGTCCTCAGGCCGGCAAGGAGGCGGCCCGGCGCTGGAGCAAGGATCAGGCCGACGACGCCCGACGCAAGGAAATGGACCCAGAAACTCAGTGCGAACCGACGGAGAAAGACGACAAGAAAGACGAGCCGGCGGAGACGGCGGCAGTACCAGACGAGCCGACCCAGAGCGGACCGTCGGAGGCTGGCCCGGCGGAGGAGGGCGCTCCGGTGGAGGGCACAGCGGAGGAGGCCGCTCCGTCCGACGTCGGGGCGACGCCGACCCCGCCTCGCTCCCGACGGTGCTCGCGGAGACTGGCCGCAGCCACGCAGACACAGAAAAGGCAGCTCAGTGAAGGGGACGGCGAGGGGGCTCCAGCGGACTCCGCCGCGGACACGGGCGTGGAGGAGGCGACGCCTGGGGGTGGCGGTGACGCTGGTGGGGAAGTGAGTCGAGTGGGTTCGGGTACTGTGGAAGAGGAGCCGTTAGAGGCTGAGCCGGTGGATGAAAAGGAAGGTGGTGGAGGTAGTGGCGGTGACAAACCAATTCACCGAGGTGGTGGCGGTGATGGCGTGGCTGCCGACTCCAGCGCGGAGATGCTGGACGCGGACCCGAGTGTCGAGCCGGCCGAGCCTAGCAACGACTGGCGCCGGTTCCGCCGCCGCCGTCCCGTGGAGGAGCCCCCGCCCGGCTCCAAACGACCCGACTGGAACGAACTGTGGCGCAATAGGGCGCTGAAGCAGACGTCCCGGCGGGACCGAGTGTGGAGCGGCAACTTCAACCAGTACAAGCAAGCCTTGCTGGCGGCGGAGCAGTCGGACGAGTCGGACGAGCCTACGGAACCCACCGCGCGCATCAAGGTCGAGCCAGGCACGGAGCCGGAGGCTGAAGCGAGCTCCTCGGGGAGGGCTCCTGATGTTGAAGCCGCCCCCGCGCTGGCTCCCGTCGATGACTTCTTCCGCGTCGGCCGCAAGGTGGTGACCAAACAGTGGGACGGCTCGGCGGCGCCGGCGGTGAAGGTCATGCGCCCGGACCGCCTTGGTCAGACCAAACTGGCCTTCATCGATCACAAGACGGCGATCCGCCAGGCGGCGCGCATGGATCGCATTCGTGACGCTCTGCAGAACCCGCCGCCGAAGGCCAAGCCGTCAGCCGCCAAGGCGCAGCGGCCCCCCAAGAGACGGCGGGTGATGACCAAACCGGGCGGTGAGGGGCAGGGCACCTCTCGGCTGCCCTCGGAGGTGGCCTGGATGGCGGCCGGCGCCGCGGATGACCGCACCTGGCTGCCGACAGCGGGCGCCGTGCACGCCGTGCTGGACGTGCAGCCCGGCGAGGCCTGGGTGGACGCCATCGTGCGCTCGGAGGCGACGGACGGCTGGGCGGACGGCGAGCCGGCGCAGATGCCCGTCCCGCTGGCCAACATCAAGAGAGAGCCGCCGGAGTGATGCGGCGACACGCGGCGCTCCGTCGGCGAAACAGAGGTCCGATGGAAACGGTGATGTCGGTATTATTTGGTCTCCTTCCATGACATGCGTAAATGGACTAAGTTCGTGTGTGGCTCCAGCAATTTCGCGTTTGCGACAGGTGATGTACAATGCAGTGTGTCGCAGTAATGTGATGTGGACGGATTCAGGTCATGTGAGGTGATGGGGTGAACTGATCCTGTGTGTATGCACTATGCAGTGTAAATACGACAAAACGGCTGCGAAGATTGCGGCTAGTAGTCTCTTTGCTAGCTGGCTACATCGGCATGTCCGAGCTTCTTCAGTCATCCGCCAGCCCAGCGTATGATTCGTTACGTGTGCCAGTACAAACTCGCAAACTTAAGCCTATGCTTTAGTATCACTTTTGAAGTATTCTGCATCATATTGCGTGACAATGTATATTGTATAAGTTGTGACATTTCCATTTTCATCAATTCAGCGTCAGTATAAGCATGAATCGGAAACGGGCACGTTTCTTTTCGTCTCTGGCGCCGCGGCTACGTGCACCCCAGAAATACAAGTATTGTTTTCCATGTTTACGGTTCATTAACTAATATTCAATATGTTTAGTTTGCTTCAAAGTACATGCAATTTGTGACGACTCCTTGCCAAAATAAGACGTTTTTTCGGTCAATCGCGACGTGACACTGAACAAAGATGAGATGTCTGACTATTCCAATCGCTGTAGCACAATCTGCGATGATACACAATGACACACGATGAAGACGCATTGACGATGTACGTGCTAACGGCTGTACCGGTCACGGTCACATAAGCGACGGACGAGTCTCACCAGCCAGTCTCCCTCGTTCCAGCCTGTTTCGAACGTCTGCAATCACCGTCCGCCGCCGCAAGCAACCCCTCTTTACCCCCCACCCGCACCCGACCCCCCACGAGGCCCACTACAGCCGGTCACTCTTGAAGTGTCGCGCCGCATCACTGAACCTCTCCTCCAGCAGGCTGAGCTCCGACAGCAAGTCGGTGATGGCGTTCATGAGGGCCTCGTCCGGCGTGTAGTCCGAGGTTGTCTGGATGCGCAGAATCACCTTCGACTCGAGTGGGTGCGGGTTCTTGTAGCCGGCGAAGATGACGTTGGGGTCCTTGAGCAGCTGGTTGCGGATCATGTTGCCCATGGTGTGGTCCTCCTTGTTGAAGGTGTAGATGGCGGCGTTGGGCACCTTGGTGTCCTGCTCGCGGACGATTTTCTTCTCTCCGTCGAACAGGAGGAATGATTCGAATGACGGCGGTGCGTTCATGGCGGCGGTGGGTAGTCGCTCTTCACTCTGCTGATTTAGTTTGTTTGCTTGGTTGTCTCAGACGGAAGTATCCTGTCAATTATCAGACGCTGACCTGTAAAAGAAAGTAGAGCTGAGTTGTGAAATATATCTTGTCGGGCAATCCTTCACAATGAGTACATCGCCATCCAACAACAGACCCTTCATTGTCCGAGCCGCTCATGTAACTCAGTCGGGGACTCTGGAGAGCGCCAGCTGCCAAGCTTCAGACCCAACCCGCCCTGGCTGGGTGGGTTCGAGCCGCTTCGGCGCTCCCTATTCGCTCCTGGTGGGGATGACCAAGTTCTATGTTATCTGCCCGTGGCAGCGGCCAACTTCAAGATCAGATGAAGCCAGCAAGCCGGGCGGACCGTTCTCAGTTCTTGGATGACGTTTTGGTGGGGTCCGAACCTGCACAACAAGCTTAGGTAAGCTTGGGT
>JARFNZ010147944.1:0-10064 GCA_031763405.1 Balanus nubilus
GTTTGGTTACTCTTGTGTTTGGTTACTCTGGTGTTTGTTTAATCTGGTGTTTGGTTACTCTGGTGTTTGGTTACTCTTGTGTTTGGTTACTCTGGTGTTTGTTTAATCTGGTGTTTGGTTACTCTGGTGTTTGGTTACTCTTGTGTTTGGTTACTCTGGTGTTTGTTTAATCTGGTGTTTGGTTACTCTGGTGTTTGGTTACTCTTGTGTTTGGTTACTCTGGTGTTTGTTTAATCTGGTGTTTGGTTACTCTGGTGTTTGGTTACTCTGGTGGTCAGCTTGAGTGGCACTGATCTGTCCGCTCGGTAATCGTATTGAACGTGATGGAAGCGAATGACAGGAGTTCTGGCAAAATCAGTTATAGGTAAAACATCATTTGAGAAAAAAAATATGCATACCCGTTCACCCGTTTTTAACCCTTGCCAGTACAGTGTAAAACTGCTATTTCCTTGCAGGAGGGAGCGGCGCAATCCCTTGCCGATTCGCCCAAAATTGAGCTAAGGATTCGATAAAAAACGAGCGTGGAGATTGTGACCAGGGGAAGCCGATGGTAACCGATTTAAGGTCTTTGGCCATTTGGTGATCTCTGGGGATAGGTAAGTGACGAGAAAATTACCAAAGTTCCCTTCTACCGATAGAATGACTTCTAAACAAGCTAAATAATCTCAGGTCATCTGGGTCAGTGATGTGAGATGCTAATGTCTGAGATGTTCTCATTTTACATTTGTGTAAAATGAATGCGAAATTCGAAATCATGGTTTCAAAATTACCTAGCAGATACTAGGTATCAAAAAGGTTATCCGGGGTCCTGAGAGGTCAGTGACCTTGGTGTACGTTTGGAAGGTCATGACCTCAGTGGAATCCATAAAGTCGCTTAGTTTTAACTGCTTTATGTTCATGTACAATGGCAATCAGGAAGTGCACAAGTTATACGCATCGAAATGCTACGGGACGTCATTTGCGCTTGACATTACCTTGAGGAGCAAGTCAGGGGTCATGAAATACAAAAAAATAGCATAGGCGTAAAATGGCTCAACAGTCAGGACATGACATATCGTTGTGATCCGCCGATAAATACGCGAGAAAAAGCGAAGGGATGCAACCAATTCTCCACATCAGACATGTGACCAGATCCCAGACACCACAAATTTGAAATCCAGATTTCGACTATATTTACGGTGGTACAATTTTGATATATGGTGCAACTTATTGCGGCGGCATCCCTCCGCAGGTGCGAGTCAGTTTTGTTGATTTATCTAGCAAAAAGATTGGGAAATAGCATGGAATCCATTTCGGATCCCTAGCTCTTGGGTCTCGGATCTCAAAGGAACTCGGGCTATTTTCACGGTGTTTTGATACATCAAGGAAAAAACTTGCACATGAAAAAAGTAAGCACGGAGCCGCATTTGCAATGCACGAAGGTGCTGTAGCGCGTTGCCCGTCGCCACAATCCTGATTACCAAAGCGCCTGGGGGCATGGAACCTGTCTGGTCCGCACCCCTGCACTGACAAGGGTTAATATACGATGTCGAGCCCTGTTCTTCTGAATTCGCACTATTAATTCAGAAGATTGCAGGGCTCGATAGATGTCAGAGCGAAGCTGAGCGTAATGAATTTGAGCGAATCGGAGTTTAAAGCCAACAGGAAATAAGAAGCGTCAATTCACGAAGAATGGCAGCTTCTATGAAGTGGCCGTGTCAGCTTTTTTTTTTAAAGCCAAAATATACAAAATGAGTTTGGTAATTTTCAGACATTTTTGCCCATTATACCAACAATTTTGCCAGTACTTTTCATGCATCTTTTTATGCATCTTTTGTACAAAATTATAAATTTCTTAATTTGACCTTATTAAACCCCACCTTGACCTGATCCTGAACTTGTCACAATCTTCACTTCATTGAGGTTAGATGGTACAATAACCGTCACCATTGAGTTCTACCTCTAAGATAGCCCATAAAAAACACATGTCGCATGACTCGCATATCGCTTTTGCTTAGTGACCTTTGGTGACCTGACCTTGACTTTGACATGTGCTTAGTAGTATAGGACTTAAACTCATCCGGTACTTCACTATACATTTGAGAACAAGTTGGCGCCGTTTAGGCCAATCCCTGCTAATTTTGTAGTCTCCGCGGTTCGTAACGCGTAGATATCCGATTTTGACCTTTGACCTGACCTTGATCTGATACGTGACCAATGACCAATTCGGAAATGTCGTGTGTGCTTTAGATGCACCTAATTGAGAACTTTCGAATGCTGCATCGCGCGTCGCGCTGCAATAATTGATTCGGAAAATGACGAGAGGGGCATAATTTGTTCTCCCGGTCAATGACGTTCGGCTGAGAGCCCGCGGCCAATGCCGGGTCAAACATACTAATGTGCAGGAGGGAACAGCTTCTGTTGGCTCATAAAGTGAGTCACAGTGGCCAATGAATTCGAAGCTCACAATACTCGGCTATCTGGATGGATACCTACTGTATAGGTCAGAGCTCGACTATCCGGCTGGATAATCCGACCGGATAGTTGGCTTATCCGATGTATCCTTCATTAAGACAAGTCTGTGGTAGATTGATACTGCTTAGTTATTCGAAGTTGAATGTACTTGAAAAAAGGTATGGGAATTGCACTGAAATCGGTCATTCCATAACTTAGTGCCACTATGTGAACAATGCCTAACTGTTACGTGTTCCGTTGTTTACCTTTATGGCAAGTTCGGCAACACAGCTAATTCACTCTCAGACGAATCTACCATCCCCTTACAGTGAGGCGGATTCACTCTCAAACGAATCTACCATCCCCTTACAGTGAGGCGGATTCACTCTCAAACGAATCTACCATCCCCTTACAGCGAGGCGGATTCACTCTCAAACGAATCTACCATCCCCTTACAGTGAGGCGGATTCACTCTCAGACGACTATTCTTCCGATTCGTTGTGAATCCGAATGATAAGTCGTGCTGTCGAACTTGCCCATATTTTCCATTTTTCATGGATCGTGCGCCCGTGTACCTCGCGAGCCTCTGACACATTAGTCTGCTACAATACTGCAGCCAAATTTCCCCACAAAAGGCTGTAAAAACCGAGGTTCCCTTCCTTCTCATCCTGAAGCAGCCAGCTGACGACACTCTGTGCGGCTGTGTTCCAGGTGGGACGCATGGTTCCGGCCTCAGCCAGTCCATGTCGGGGGCAAGTGGAGACTGCGTCGGCTGCGGCGCCGACGCCGAAGGTGGACCAGGTCTCATCGGCCCGGGCGGCCAAACCACGGTGTCCGGCTCCGGCCCCGGCTTCCAGAGCTTCGGACAGGCGGTCGGCGGTGACCTGAGAGCGCCCTTCGCTCCAGGAGCAAGACGTGGCTTTGGATCTGGCGCTGGTGGTACCCGGGACTTTTTGCCAGGAACTGGCGGAGCGCGGGGTCAATTTGGACCAGACGGTAGAAGAAGAGGTGGCGGCTTTATCCCAGGAGGTCCCGGAGTTGGAAGCTTTGGACCACGAGGTCCCGGAGCTCGTGATCCATTTGGACCAGGACGCACTGGGCCAAGAGGTCCTGGAACTGGCGGCTTTGGACCACGTGGAGGTCCCGGAGCTGGTGGTCCATTTAGACCAGGAGGCGCTGTACCAGGAGGTCCCGGAACTGGTGTCTTTGGACCACGTGGAGGTCCCAGAGCTGGTGGTCCATTTAGACCAGGAGGCGCTGGACCAGGAGGTCCCGGAACTGGAGGCCTTGGACCACATGGAGGTCCCAGAGCTCGTGGGCCATTTGTACCAGGAGGCGCTGTACCAGGAGGTCCCGGAACTGGTGTCTTTGGACAACGTGGAGATCCCAGAGCTGGTGGTCCATTTGGTCCAGGAGGCGGTGTACCAGGAGGTCCTGGAACTGGTGGTTTTGTACCAGGAGGTCCCGGAACTGGTGGTTTTGTACCAGGAGGTCCCGGAACTGGTGGTTTTGTACCAGGAGGTCGCAGAATACCTGGGACGGGAGCTGTAGGAGGCGTTGGGCCAGGAGTTGGTGGAGGACCTGGCGCTGGGTTTGCACCGGGAGTAGATGGCAGACTTGTTGGTGGACCTGGAGGACGCCCTGGGCAGGGAGCCGGTCCAGGATATGGTACGAGACCGGTGACTGGCCCCGGATATGCTGGTGTGCCGGTAGGCTATAACCCGGGATATGATGGTGGACCGGGAGCTTATGGCCCAGGATATGATGGTCGACAGGGAGCTTATGGCCCAGGATATGATGGTCGACAGGGAGCTTATGGCCCAGGATATGATGGTCGACCGGGAGCTTATGGCCCAGGATATGATGGTCGACAGGGAGCTTATGGTCCAGGATATGATGGTCGACAGGGAGCTTATGGCCCAGGATATGATGGTCGACAGGGAGCTTATGGCCCAGGATATCCTGATGGACAGGGAGGCTATGGGCCAGGCGGAGCTCCGGGGGTCGGTGGCAGGGACGCTCTGTCGGCTGGGGTGAGGCAGCCGGGCCCGGGCGCAGGTCAGGGAGGAGTACCTGCCGCCGCGGACGGCTCGCGCGGCCAGGCGCAGGCCATCGGTAACTCAGCGGCAGCGCAGAGCCAGGTGCAGGTGAGCAAGGAGGACACCTCTGCGGCGGCGTCATCGCAGGGCGCGCTCGGCGACTACGGCACCAAGTCGGACGTGAGCGGCTCGTTCGGCGGCGTCGGCCGCTTCCAGGCACAGTCGCAGAGCGGCAGCCGGGGAAAGCTATCGCAGACTCAGGTGCAGGGCGGCTCCACCGGCGCCAGCAGCGCTGCCGGTGCCCAGTCGGGCGAGGGAAACGCGCGCACCCAGGTGCAGATCTCGCGGGAAACTGGCGCTGGCCAGGCGTCAGGTATGTCGGGCTCCGGAGCGGGTCGAACCTCCTCACAGGTGTCCTCCAGCGACGGCGGCGGCGCGGCCCAGTCGGGCGCCGATGGCACCGGCCGCTCCTCCTCCCAGTCCGGCTTCACCGTTACCAAGACAGGGGACGGCCGACTGGGCTACCAGGGCTCGGCCCAGTCGGCCAACCAGCTCGGACCGGCCGGCGGCTCCTCCTCAGCCCAGCTGGAGGGGGTGCTCGGCGGCGAGGCCGCTGGCGGGGCGCAGGCCGGCTCCGCCTCCGACTTTAGAGGCATCGGTGGACCCGGGACCGGCGTGCCCGGGGCCGGGGGAGGCGTCCTTCCGGGAGGCGGCCTGGGTGTCGGAGGCGTGCCGGTCGGCCCGGGTGTCGGAGGGGTGCCGGGCGGCCCGGGCGTCGGAGGGGTGCCGGGCGGCCCGAGGGGATCCGTCCGGGGTGAGCAGTTCTACCCCGAGCCTGTGAGAGCGGGTGGACCGGGAAGCCCTGGCGCTGGAGGCTTCAGGCCTGGAGTTGGACCTGGCAGGCCTGGTGGAGTTCAACCTGGCTTTGGCGGGCCTACTGGGGTTGGACCTGTCGCGTTTGGGCCTGGAGTGGTTGGACATGGTGGGGTTGGAGCTGGTGGGGTTGTACCTGGGGTTGGACCTGGGGTTGGACCTGTCGCGGTTGGGCCTGGAGGGGTTGGACATAGTGGGGTTGGACCTGGTGGGGTTGTACCTGGGGTTGGACCTGGTGTATTTGGACGTGGTGGGGTTGGACCTGGTGGGGCTGGACCTGGGGTTAGACCTGGTGGAGTTGGAGCTGGGGGAATTGGAACTGGTGGGGTTGGACCTGGGGTTAGACCTGGTGGAGTTGTACCTGGGGGAATTGGAACTGGTGGGGTTGTACCTAGTGGAGTTGGACCCACCAGGTACCAGGTTGTGATTGGACGACCTGGTGGGATTGGACCTGGTAGAGTTGGACCCGGTGAAGTTGGACCTGGTGGGGTTGGGCTTGGTGGGGTTGGACTTGGTGGGGTTGGTGTTGGTGGCCCCGGTGGCACTGGTTTCCCTGCTCCAGGGGATCTCCAGAGGGGTGATGGCAGATTCGTTGGAGGCGATAGAGGACCTTACGGGCAACCTCTCCCGCAAGGCCCACAGGATCCTGGCTTCGGCCTGCGACCAGGCCAGGTGCTACCGTCCGGATCCAAGATCCCGGGAACGCAGATGGTCGTGCCGCATGGCTTCCGCGGTGTGGTGCGGCCATCAACCGATCCCGCACAGACCGCGCTGGAGGCGGGCGAGCACACGCTCACCAGCAAAGACAGCGAAGGCTGCGGCGTCTTCAACTTCCAGTGTCGCATGATTGGCGGCACGTCGCCAAAGCGTGTCTGTAAGCCGATTCCGGTTGTATGCTGCTTGTATTGCAGCTAAGCGATGTGGAGTGAGCGAGTGGAGGTGTGGTCGCTGGCTTGCAGCTTGCGCGCTACTAGTCGTCTCTGAACGTTGACTTTCCAACATCCTTCCTCTGTCATGTGTCTGGAGTGGTGGACATCACCAGGAGTGACTGGACGATATGGTGTGGACAATGCGATCCAGCTCACCAGTCAAGAGAGCGTTAACATTTTTGTAGCGAAGTTAGCACTGCCATTCACAGATAACTTATTCTGCGCATGTACCAGCCTCGAGGTCAGGTGTTTGAGACGAGACCGAGGTCGTGGTTTGTGAGGACGCCTAGTGCAGTGGAGGTCTGTCCAGTGCAAGGATCATTGACGAGCATTCCTGCAATACACGTCCTAGCCAAGAGAATCGTCACTGTGTTTTGCAGACCAGGGAGGTCGGGATTGAGTTCTGTGAGTACGGTGAACCCAGTGGCACCGCTACGTTCCGAATGTTGGTATTGGGGATCATGACATTCTGAAGTTGATGTTTTGTCACACTTTCTAATTTTCGGCAGCATCTCCTTGCGAAGCATTAGATTTTCACCATAATTTGACACAATCCAGTTCCGTTGGCCGCCTAATTATCACTAATACAAGTAGTCTCTTAACCAAAAATAAAAAACAAGACTTGTTCTCATTGACCTCTACCGTCCGATCAGAAAATTCTGGGTAGCCGGCAGAGTTTAGACCAAGAGTTTAACGTGTCCAACATAGCCGGACGCGGCCCGCCCCGCTCACTGACGTCGACTGGCCTTGAGTGCGGCCGCTACCACCGACCACAGGCCATCCCAGTTAGGAGCAAATAGCGAACGTCGAAGCGACTCGAGCCTGGGCTCTCACTACCGGATGGTCAAAGCCAAGTGCTCTCCAAACAGAGCTACTGGGGCGGGCAAAGCCCTGTTTCAAATTTCGGTTTGACTGTTGTTTTGCTTTCGGTGTTAAAATCTCCAAACGTTCAAGGTGGTCAAATAGGTCACTAACACCACTAACTGAGCGGATAAGGGGAAGGTGCCCATATTGCACCACCTTAAGGGAAACATACTGCTGCTAAGAAACCGAAAGGGATGTAAAATTGTATGTTTTCCATAACATAAAAAGCCCCTCTTAACCGAGTCCATTCTTCCACTGCTATGCGGGATGTGAAAGAGTTCAGGGCGCCGCGTGCGTCGGCCTGGGACCGACAGCGAGAACATTCCCACGAGTTCGGTGCTGTCCAGACGGACACTAAACACTGAACGCATGAACAAGAAGTCTGATTGAATGAAACGCGAGTTGATTGATGTGCAGCCGAACAGTTCAAGCAGTGTTTTGTAGTCAAATGGCGTGCACGTTGGTAGTGTTCTGGATCCCAGCCACATGAGGAATCGGTATTGTAAGAACTGAAGCCGGCGTATGGGGGTGGTCGCGGCACCTGACCAAATTATGCATCCGTATTCCAACACTGATCTCACATGTGCCTTGTAGGCGGCGAGGGCTGCTACATGATCAAAATGCGTTCGGTGTGCGTCAGTTGACACCTGCATGCTCCTAATGAGCAGTCCTAGCATTCGGTTGGCTTTAGAAACGGTGGCGTCTATGTGCTCCGTGAACGTAAGCTTGGTGTCTAGAATGACACCAAGATCTCGCACGCGTAAGCACCACTCAAGCCTGTGACTATCCAGCACGTGCGAGACAAGATGTGGTGATGAGCGCAGTGTAAATCGAATTATAAGCGCGGTCAATTGAATTCAAACGCGCCCTCTGAAAATACATTAACTCATTATGGAACACAGAAATAAGGATTTAATGCGGTACCTACTTAGTGCAATTAGTCACCGATATCTGACATTTTTCTTCCCAGGAGGAGAAGAAAAATGTCTTTCTTCCCTGACATTTTTCTGAATACGCCTATGGTTTTTCATGCTTTCAAAGTTATGTTCTGGTACGTTAAATACCTATATGTTAGAAGCTCAAAACCGTTATTTTTTTTCGCATACAGATCGGTTGAAAAACGTTATTACAATAGCGTTTCAAAAATACTTCGAAATTGCTTTTTTTGACCCCCAAACCCTTATTTTTGGCTGAAACTTATTTTTTACTTGCATGGAGATCTTATCTTCTATGGCGCATCGAATGGTGTTTGTTTTTATCAAAATCGGTCCGTTAGATCTCGATTTTTTTTTGGGGGGACAGAATCTGCTCCCCTCGCAGGAAATCGGTTCTCTGGGTGCCCGCAGGGAATAGGGTTAAGTGAAACTTAAATATATTAAATTGAATAAAAAAATAAGCTGTTTATTAAATTAAATTGAAGTTTAGTAAAATAACTTAACCCGCGCCCCGCTGGGCCTCACGTGAAACAGGTGGTGAACAAGTTTTCCGAGCTGCTGAACCTTATGATATCTTATTGTAATGTATTGTATGGTACCTGCTGAACCTTATGGTATCAGGTAAATTATTTAATTGCGAATGTACTTCAAGGTTGACTGTGAACAAAGGTAACAAGTGCATCAGATCATCACACATCAGAACAAACTGGCAATCATAAGTCATTACAGAAATGAAGAACACTGCTTACTGACTTCTAGGTGAATTTCGTCGGTTCCAGATCAGGTAACTTTACCCTCAGGAAAGTGTCACATCCGTTAGTCACTTGCAGAAAATAGAACAGTCTTATCCTACTTTTATCGCACCAAAGCTTACGAGAAAACAAATACAAAAAGGAGCACAAGTCAAGGTTAAATTGGGAGATGAATGCGCATAATTTGGCGCAATTGCGCCATGACTGTCTTCCTGTTGTTAAATACTGCTGTTTCATTCCAGCTCGGTTGGCAGGGAACAACTGGGGAACAACGCAATATGTTGCACGAATATCTTACATTTCTGTTTTTTGGGCTTGTATTTGGCGTATCAAATGACTGACCACAGGCCATAAATGTAGCCAGTAGTTGACGCTAAATATTATTGATCCGATTCATTTTTTAAGTCAACTTTCTCACGAAGATTCACAAGCAGATAGGTACAGCATTCAGTCAAGGAATGACCTTGTTGAAAGCCAATCTGGGTCATATAGTGGGTCAGAATGTCTCTGAAGGAAAGTTGGTCCTAGAGACCCGAAGGAGCGCGAACTGTTTTTATATTTTAGTCCTAACTTTTTGAAGGGAAAGATTTGCAAGAGCAGAAAAACCCGCTCTAAACAGCCAGAGAAGAGCTTGTTATTCAGGTCCTAACGCCTACCGTCCTTTCGGGTAATTCTGAGTAGCCGACATAATTTCGAGACGGTTAGGTTAGGAATCAGGAGCAAATAGCGAGCATCGAAGTAACTCGCACCCAGGCTCTCGCCAACGGGTTGGTCAGAAGCTTACCACTCCCCTTACTGACCTCCTGGGACGGGCATTCAGCGTGGGCCGGCGGAGATCAGCGTGGTCCCTCTGGTAACAGTCCTCTACAGTGTAGAATGGTCCCTGCTGCTGGCCAAAGCGATAAGCATGGGCGGCGCCACCGCGGGGGACGGGGGACCGGTGGGCGGCGCCACCGCGGGGGACGGGGGAACGGTCCTCGCTATTTTACGCTAGCGGGGT
This sequence comes from Balanus nubilus, assembly GCA_031763405.1. Lineage (NCBI taxonomy): Eukaryota > Metazoa > Arthropoda > Thecostraca > Balanomorpha > Balanidae > Balanus > Balanus nubilus. The sequence goes on from JARFNZ010147944.1 coordinate 9,826, forward strand.
ACAGTACCCCGCGATAGAAGAACACGTGAAATTGTTATTTGGTTGTGGACAAAGCAGTGCATCACTCTTATTGTCTTTTTGCTTCACTTCACCAATCGGGACGTTTGTTTTGCTATTATTGAACATGAAAGAAGTTGACAATTCTAGCAATTCATCCGCATTTTGCTGTTGTCTTCGAACCCCCCTCCCCCCCCCCCCCACCCAGTAGCAATATATCCGGAACCGTATACGATCAGCAT
>JARFNZ010147955.1:0-10064 GCA_031763405.1 Balanus nubilus
GCAATTTTTGGTCTGTGACCTTCTGAAAGGTCAATTAAGGTCATTCAAGGTCACGAACACTTTTTTGTAAATAACTCACAGGACAAAGGTAGAGACTCACAACTGGTGCCAAAGTGTTTGTTTCGTCAAGCCGCGTCTTTAAAATGCAACTTGACCTATCTAGGTCAAATTGAACTTGACCTTGACCAAAGTATTTTTTGGGGAATTGACCTAAACAGGTAAAAATGTATATGCTTCGAACCGTCTGGACAAGAGAAACACGATGGTGTCAACATAAATGTCCTATCATTGTTAGATAAAAAGGTATCCACGAACAAAATTTTGCTGAAAAACAGCTTTTTTGAACTTAGATGATCTCTGGAGCCTTAACTATTGACCTGAGGTCAAATCTGATGCCACATTTATGAAAGAGCGTTTCAATGGTTTTCGAATGCCGTTTGCGGATTCCTCCTAGCTATCATAGTTTTTGAGATAATGCGAAGTTCCTGGAGCAATGTCCCAATACGGCAATTTTGACCTCATTTGACCTTGAAGATATTGCCCTAGGGTCATGAAATTGATAAAAAAAGAGTTCCCTGTAATTCCTTCCTACCCACCAAATTTCGTTGTTGTAGCTTTCATAGGAGCTGAGATCTCAGTCAGGGAGGGGGGTCGAATCGCCCCCGCCCCCCCCGACCGTTGTGTATCATTTCCATGCCTACAGTAATAGGGTTAACATGACGCCGCTCATGAATGTTTTGCAACAATGGGTAACTAATTCATCATACAAATACCTATAGGTGTTAGCCGAAACAAGATGTTTGGACGCCTCCTAATTTGTTGTTCTTATAGCATCTCGGTAGTCGGTACAATTAGGGATTAAGCCCTTGGGAATGTAGGCGTGGTTGCTCAACACCCACGGACGTTTTTACAATTATCCACCTATGGTCACTCATACGTCATTTTCGGCCGACCTAGCATGACCTCATCATTTTCCTTTAGCCAACACGTGTCAACTTGATGTGACTGAAAGTTGGCGACGATACTCGGTATTAGTTTAGGAATTACCGCCAAAAAACGGGGGGGAGCAAAAAATAGTCCCCCCAGTAACATACGGGTTAATGATGAAGAGAAATGGGACTATAGCCCGTTTATTTTCAGTTACACTTATCTAACATATTTTTACAGTTTATATTTCATTCTGATTCCAAAACGATGTTGAATGACTGCGTTAGAGTTAAGCGAAAACTAAACTGGGAAGCATACAAAACAAAAATACTTTGGAAATTGTGCGTAACTGCGCAATTATGCGTCTTTAAAAGAGAGAAAGATATGAAGCCAGGAACTATGACATGCCACGTACGAGACCATTTCAATGCCGAAAAATATGCGCATATAAACATACGTCATTAGGTATAGAAACGTCTGTCATTGACGCAAATCATACATAGGTACCTGATATGGTCAGACCCTGTCAGTAAAGCTAAATATACTGAATACTGTTGTCATCCATTACCCATTGCCTTGGTGGCTGCGTGATATTAATGGCTTCATTATCTTGGTTGATATTTTGCCCGTGTCCCCCGCTATTCAAAATCGGTGGCGCCGTCCCTGAACCGGATGAGAAGATGAGAAGAATTGAGATGAGAAGATGAGAAGAATCGACTTCAACAATGAACGATCAACATCTTGCTGTCCTGCATGTCCTGCAGAAGGTAGGTAGAAGTGTTGCAACCTTTTCTCAAAGGTTATCAGACACCGTACCGGCTGCACCGGAATGAAAATGAATACCGGCATAACACATAAAGGGAGTGTGTCTACTGTTTTGTATCGCCCAAAACATTTGTCCTACATTCAGTAGCTATTGTTTTCACGTTTGAATGAAATATAAGTCCTAGATAAGCCTCAAATAATTTAATTTTCGCTTGAATTATTTCAGCATATTTCGATATTGAAGCGACATTTTCTTTTCTATGGAAAACAGACGAAAGAAGAAGTAATGTAATATGGCGCACGTACGACATTTTATGACAGTGATTACGAACGGCAGTTGTAAACAAACAGTCGAAGCAGAACCGGGGCTATGTCTGAATGCTGCTATCACCGCTCACGAGCTGTTTCATCGAAATGTGATTGGTTGACGTTATCGGTCCATTGGCAAGTTTGCATCGAATTCTAGTGATGGAAGCAGGCTGGGATAGCACCGCTAACTTTAATATTCCATACCTATGCTGGGGTAAACGGAATTTCTCAGCAACTAAGGCTTTACTGGAGGAGTGCAAGTACGACTTGATTAAAAAAATATGCCCTGCAATTCCATGTCCATAACTCCATGTCGTCAATGTCAGCAGACACACTACCTTTAAAAACCCTACTCTCTAACTTTTTCCACTCACCTCCACTTATCCTCCTGCATGTCTAAAAACTTTTGGGCAAATCTACCAGACTTAGAGTGGACGCTGTCTGAACCCTGAGGGCAATGTCTGGGTTTTAACAGCACACGGGACATGGGACCTAAGTTACGAGGGTTTCAGTTTTAAAGGGAGCTGCAACAAGCTTTCGTCAACAAAAGCGTCGTAAGAGAAGACACGGGGTACCCCGCTGCACGGGCCCCATCACAGGGGACGCGTTCCCTCCCAATTTTCACATTTCAACATTACGCCTACATTTAACATTAGGACGTTGCATGGAAACAATCGACAACAAAGTGCCTCCGTAGTCCATCTCTTCCATTTTTCGGTACCCGATGAGGCTCTTGAGAGGCTGTCCCTACACTCAAGAAATTAGGCGCAAACATAGGTATGGTCTGTTCTTGGGTAGTCCCGACAAAAAATTTGCAAGTGACCCCCAGGGAGCATCCATTTTCTTCTTTCTGACCAATAAAAATTTTCCAAGTCATGTTGTGATGTTTGATATCCTTGTATGGGCATGGGCAAAGGCGAATATCCGACTATACCAAATCACCGTTTCCCACGTTGGTCCAAACAGGGACACCGATCCCGTGTACCACCGGCTCACCCCGGCTTCCGAATCCCACGACACGATCAAACAAACTCGCCGGCACCCATCTGATAAACGCCTCTCGCTCGTAACAACTCGCCAAGCACGGAATCAAGCTCGCCTTGTAGACCCGCTTAGCTCTGTCGCCATCTCCGCATTCGACTGTCGTATCGCACCAGCGATCGTATCCGATTGAACCAGCGCCGGCAGAGCCCGGACCCGCTTCATCGCGCCCCATGTCGCACAGCCGATCGCGAAATAATCGCGGAAAACCACGACGGGACCGCAGAACCATTAATAACCGGCCCGGAGACCGTATCTCGCGGAGCAGGGCAGCACAGAGTTACAGAGTTCCACAGAGTTCCAGCAGCGACACGACCGAAGATCGAAGGTGACGGCTTCTGCACAGAAGCAGAAGCGGGTTTACCAGCGGTATGGTCGCTTGTTGAAGATGACTCATGCATGATTACATATGTAACGTCGAGTAGGCAGCTAATGATGAAGCATTCCTGTGTAGGACAGGGGTCAAAACACAAAACATGGAAAAAGTCAATATAAAAAACAGTAGATATCCATCGTAACAAGCAACAACAATTCCACCTTAGCTTTTTGGGACCTTAGAAGTCCCACAAAGCTTCACCAAGGGCAGCGATAAAAGGTACGAGTGGCGACACCTGGTCTTAGCCTCAGAGTTGCTTAAATACTATTCAACAAGGCCGTCCGTCGTACGGAGTATTTACAGTCCGCGCTTGTGCGTACCGAGCCTGGAGACCACCACTTCGTTTTGGCAGCCAGCATCTTTCGCCGACCTATGTCATGTGGGATTTGGGCTTAGGGTACCGCAACCATGCTGTCATGATATCGGCAGATTCTATCCCTGCAAGTTTAGAACAAATTCAGCAACATAACTAATCCGCTCTCGGATAATTCTACTATACCTTAATGATACTATTATTAATGGGACTAATTCTACCATAATGGACGGATTAGCTCTCAGACTATTCGTCCGATTCGCCATGAAACAAACTAATTAGTCGTGGGGTCGAATTTGCCCTTAGGGATAACCAGAAGGCCGTCTCCCATTATCCGGCAGCCCTGGCCTCTTCCCGGGTCGCGCCATCGTAGCACCCAGCCAGGACCTCCTCCCTCAGCTCTGCGACCACCTCGCCGCGCCACACCGCCACCGTGTCATCTATCGAGCGGCGGTGCAACCACTGCTTCCCCCAGCGGCCGCAGGATGGCGCGCCGATCAGCTCGCAGCAGCCGCACCACGTATCCTTCATGCCCAGCCAGAAGAACGTGATAAGCTTCCTGCGCGCGTTCGACGACCACGGCACGAACCGCGCGTGCGCGCACGTGCGGACGGCCACGTAAAGCAGAAAGTTGCCCAGTGCTCGGACCGCCGCTCCAGTCCAGGTGTCGCGCCAGGCGGCGGCGAAGAGCCACCTTATGGCCTGGTAGGTCAGCCGCGACCAGAACCGGCCAGGCACGCGATGTTCGAGCGGGAACGCCAGCCGCCAGGCGAGCGCGCGGTAGGAGAGGTTGTCGCACGGCGGCACGATCAGGCTGACGCCCTCCAGCATGGCGTTGGTCATGGAGGCGAAGCGCGGGTGAGTCGGCTGGTCAATCATCAGGGGGCGCATCACGAACTGCAGGATGGCGTCGGAGCGGCGCCGGGCCTCGGCCAAGTCCGGACCGCACATGTTCAGACTGACGAGAGAGACAATAGCATGGCGTCAGAGGTCAGTCTGATGAGAGAGACAATAACATAGCGTCAGAGGTCAGTCTGATGGGAGACAATAACATGGCGTCAGAGGCCAGTCTGATGAGATAAAATAATATGGCGTCAGAGGTCAGTCTGATGAGATACAATAACATGGCGTTAGAGGTCAGTCTGATGAGATACAATAATATGGCGTTAGAGGTCAGTCTGATGAGAGAGACTGAGGACAATGTACACTAGGGTGTCAACTGTCACACATTTTTATCTAAGTTTTTGATGGACACTTCGGGACCAATGCATTTCGTTCTATATTCGATGCATTCCAATCCCTCCAATTTTCGAAATTTTATCCTAAAGTCAATATTCTTTAGCCTCTTAAGTTTTGATAAGGTAAAGAAAGTAGAGTGCCTGAAATTTGGCACATTCTCACTCTAACATCCTTAACCAGAGACCATCGACTTTATGCACAAAGTTGAGGAAATAAATTTTGTGCAGCTTGCAAAAGAACACATAATTGTAGCGCAAACCCAGTTGGAGCTATAATTATTATGGCACGCCCCGGGAGACTGCGGAGTGGCATGGCATATATCACCACGACCGTACTAAATTAAACACAACTTTCGATGGCCGAAGAACATTACATATACTTTTTTGTATTAGATGTATTAGATGTATTAGTATTGATTTTTGTATTAGATGGAATAAAACAAATCGAATAGAGAACGGAGTAAATGGGTTCTGAGATACCCTTCGAAAACTTTGTTTCGAGTGGGACACCCTAGTTAAGATTGCGTTCGACTCAAAATGGTTGAAAAATTTAACTCAATGTTAAAAACAATAGGAGTTTGGTTGAATCGGAGATTTGTCACATGGATTATCGCTTCAGTCAAAATAGAGTCACCTGGACGCTACTCTAGTCAAACTTGAGTCGACTCATCCTCTTTGAGTCAACTAAGATAATGCAGTAATTTAATATTGCAGTTTTTCGAGATCAGACAAGTTTAATACTACCTTAATGGGGTTGCATGGAAAATACCCCACCACTCTCTGGTCAAAACCTTTCGTGTTCTCGAGTCAAAAATCAGTTGACTCAAAAAACTTTAATATCTCAAGTCGGAGTAGAGTCAAGACTTGAGGTAAATAAGTCAACATTGAGTAGACTCAAAACCATTTGCATCACCACTTGAGTCAGAGTTGAGCCAGAGACCTTCGGAAATGAGTCAGAGTCGAGTCAATCCGATAAAGCTGGGTCGAGCACAACCCTGGCCCTAGTGTCCACATTCAACATTCAAACTGTCGAGACACGGCGCGAAGCGTCAGAAGCGGCGTGTGATGGCCACATGCGCAGGATGGTGGCCCCCAGAGGACAACGATGATTTGGACTTTGTGGCGCCGCAGGCCACAGCTACTGGTTGCCAAATGTATTTGAAGCGCTGAAGTGTAATGGAAGTGTCCCAAACTGTCAGCGAATTTAATAAAATTATCAGCGTGCCCACAGGCCATAACCATCTGCTGTGACACACATTGCCCAAACAGCGGGAAGTGCAGCAGTGTACAGCGCCGTCGCCATGACAACGCTAATTCAGAGTCCAAATAAAGCCAGCCGGCCACCGTTCCCTGACCCCTGAGCCGTTTCTATTCCTGCTAGGTCAACTGGGCCGCCACAGCCGCCGCGTCTTTCCGGACCTGTTCGTGACCGACACCGCGATGATTTGACGGTTTCGCGCCGTCCGAGCCCGACAAACAGACGGTGGCACCGGCGGCACGGCCGGAGGTACAGTTACGTCAACGGTGCAACAGACCGCTCGGTCACGGTGCATCCGGCGGAAAACGAGCGGACTTTGAGAGCGGGTTTCTCCCGCTCTCCCGGAATATCCAGGGTCTCCTGCGTTGCCAACCAGTCAACTGATCAAGTTGAGCTATGACTTCTCAAACCTTGTCATATTTTACGAGACAGCCAAGGTTACCCATGAGCGGGCCTGCAGTGTAAACCGTGTAAACAGCAGTGTAAACAGCGTTCGTCTTTGGGGGGATTCGTGGCGTTTCACAGTTTCAAAGAGCCCTGGGGAAGGGAGGGGGGGGGGGGGGGTTGGTGGCGTCATGACCACGTACCCCTCCTCGGATCCGCCCCTAAAGTTGTCAACCAACCTCACAATGCAAGCATTTAAGCGTCCGAGTGAATCAGGTGCTCTTCTTCCACCAATCCGTAAAATCAATCTGGCCTTCGCCATCCTCTAATAAATTACAAACGTCCTCTAGAAAATAAAAGACATGATAAAACACATACACAGAACGAATTAAGAAAATTAAATATGTAATTGCAGTATTATTTCATCAACCGTATTTCTCATCACGGCCCGAGGCCTCAGGTATCGGCGGCAGCAGTGACGTCACGCCGATGCCGCTCCCCGAGCTCCTGCTGACCTGTCAGGTATGCCGAGCCGGTAGCCGACGCAGCGCCAGAAGTGCGCCAGGCCCTCTCTGTAGCCGGGCCGCAGCAGCAGGCCCGTCTCTGGCCCGTCACGGATCAGGGCGTAGCCGCAGAACGCCCACTGGGTCAGCACCTGTGACATCGGGGCACAAGAGGTCAGCACGTCCTGTGACAACGGGGCACAAGAGGTCAGCACCTGTGACACCAGGGCACAGGAGGTCAGCGCCCGTGACACCGGGGCACAAGAGGTGAGCACCTGTGACACCGACGCAGAAGAGGTCAGCGCTTGTGATCCCGGGGACAAAAGGCCAGCGTCTGTGATCCCGGGGCTCCAAGAGGTCAGCACCCGTGATCCCGGGGGCACAAGAGGTCAGCACCTGTGACACCGGGGGTAGTGGTCAGCGCCTGTGATACCGGTGTCCAACGCCTGCGACTGTGGAAGAGGCTGCTCAGCACCTCTATCATTTAAATAAGACTACACACCTTGGATCGAAGTAAATAGGCCAGCTATACAAAATGTCTGATTTTGGTGTCAAACCCAAAAATGCATATAACCGAGTGGTGGTCCAACACTTGACTGATAACTCCTATATTTTGTTTTGCATGTCACCGCACAGATGGGCGTACACAGCAAAGCAGTCGATAAGCTGTACATAATGTATGCAGCTGTATTGACTCAAAGTCTATGCTGTCTAAACGGTGTCGAGGCGGTGTGTCCTATCCTGGTACATGTTTATTGTTTTATCCGCCGCTTCTGTCGTCTGTTCGCTGAGATGACTCGACAGGCAACACTTGCGCCGTCAGACACGACATCTGTGATAGCTGGCACCGGCAACTCCGCCATGCTGGTGTTGGCTTTCCACTTCATTCTACGCTGACGTTTCAGTCAGACTTATGCTCGATTCCGTTTCAAAACAGATGAAGCTTATTCCGATTCCGACTCCACTAGATATTTTACGAGGGGATCGATTTCAAATCCGATTCCAGGGCATCCAAAAAGCTTGATTCTGAATCCGATTCCATCAGCTCTATTGAGATAACATTCTAGCAATTCTAGCAATTATAACATTCTGTAACATTCTGCAATCCGATCTATTGAGCAAATTTAATGATTTCCTTATCTCGATATATTTCGTATGAAGTCTCGCGGCGCTTCCGTTTTTTGTCGTTTCCAAAGTTCTCGTTTCCCTTGTTAAAGGAAACGTCCCACCTCCCAGGAGAAATTGTAATTCAACATTTGATGGTTGGATCGTGGCAATCACATCTGAAAATTAAAAAAAGTTATTTTTCCTTAATTTTGGATTTCTTTGGCAAAAAAGTATGTTTTAGAAGTTATCCAAAATTGATCTGCATAGACTCGCCAATCCTAAATCTAGAGATTTTTTCCTCTGCTGAAACCGAAAACGGCGCGGATGATACAAAATATAAACGCAATCTATGTGGGGAAACCAACCAGCAATGGTTTGGTTGCTAGAGCGTCACACTACAGCAATATAATATATCACCAGAAAATCTTAATATGAAGAATTATCTGTAAGACCTGTAAGACCAAGATTCCCGGTTTAAAAATGGACCTATTTGCTATAAGAGTGCTTACAACCACAATTTAGGTACTGAAGGTGGTATTTCGACTCGGGCTTTAAAACTGCTATCTCAGTTCAATTTCCATTATGAAGATGAGACGTTTCCTTTAAGTGTAACTTGTAAGGGGAGTGGACCTCGCCATCCATCAATATCGTATCATGTCAGCCACACCAGTCCCTCCAGTTCTAACATGCTGCGTTATTGGATTTTCGGTGTCCTACCACAACAGTGAGCACTCTTCAACGACCGCCCAATGTTCACAATCAATACAACCCGCCGTCAGTCGATTGTAGCGAATGGTGAACGGTTTTTATATAAAAACTGCAACGGACTTTATAGATCCGTGGCGGCGATGCTGTTCGAAAGGCATACGGCAGAAGTCGATGACATGTTGATTGAGCCGATGTGATCACTCTAATTGACCATCGTCTATAATTTGTTGTCTTATTAGTGAGAATGTTCGATCATTTCTGGGACAATGCCACTCATTCGCAGGTACAGAAAATGAACGGGAAACACTAGTGCATGCCATTCGGTCAGGTCGTGTCATCGTCTGTAAAGGCGACCTTCGCCAGGTCGGAAGCAGTGAGTGTGTATGGTCTTCCTCTCGTTACCGTCCTTCCTGTCAATTGAGCTCTGGAACAATCACAACACGTCTGAGGAAGCAGCCAATCGGGGCTCATCAGCAGGTCCGGCTCAGTGCCACCAGAGAGAGGCTCCGCTCTCCCACTGCCCCGCCGCGCCGGCCCGCCCCCGCGCTGGGGCCGCCAGCAGTGAGTTAGGGCAATCACGGTACATTATGCCGCTGGGGGAGGAAAGGAGACAGGAGGGTAGACAGGAGAGGAACGGCCAGCGGCGGACAGGGCGGACGGAACAAAACATGCAAGCATGCCTGTAGTTTACGGCAATAGAAATAAGGTGTGAATTCAGTAGAGATAGTGTAACGTTACTTTGTCGCCAGACAGCTCGATATATCTGAAGACAGAAGGTGCATGCTGAGGCTTGTCTAAACACTTGGTCTCAACACCATCTGTTCAATTACACACATATTGTCCACGTGATTTCATCTAGCTGACGCATTCCGGCCTGGAAACTGCCTTTATGGCTATGAGGATTGGAGTGAGGATGCTTGTCCAGAAAAAAACTGATACAATAGATGCCGAAAGTGATAATCGTGAATTCATAAGCTGCTGGTACTTCTGCAAGTCATCGAGGTTCAACGAGTGAGGGTGCAGACGCCAGCGATGGTCTGGTGTGAGAGTTCGGCTACCTAACCTTGATTTTAACCAACCTGGGACTCTCTCTCTCTCTCTCTCTCTCTCTCTCTCTCTCTCTCTCTCTCTCTCT
>JARFNZ010147966.1:0-10062 GCA_031763405.1 Balanus nubilus
AAAAAAACGAGATGAACGTTTTGTTCATAGGTAACTGTAGCCTTATGAAACCCTCGAAGTTTCAAGTTTTATTATCAAACACTGTGGCTGTGGCACGGTCACAAATTTGTAAGGTGTGGTCACTTGACCTAAACTGGTGCACTGATCTGAGGGGTCATAAAATTCAGGGAAAAATGGTGATAAGTTGGTGCAAAGAAACGGCGGCGTGCCGTTCTCGCGCTATCTCCGAAAAAAAAACTCGGAGGGGCATCCAGTAACAGTGGCGGATCCAGGGAGTATCCCATCCCCTTGGGACTGGACAACAACAACGGTCCTCTGAGGCTCCCAGAGGGCCCATTTTAGGTTCCAGAAGAATAGATTACGACTTCCAGATACCGGGATACCGTGAAGGACCGAGAGGAAACCAAGTCGGACCGAGATCGTACCAACACTACTACCAGCGCTATCAAATTCCACAGAGAACCGAGGAACACCAACGGGACCAAACACTACGTTTGTGTTTCCATTGTCACCAGCCCTGACACGTCAGGCAATTCTGCCCAAACAGGGATCCACAGGGGCAGCCGGGAAACGGCCAAAGTCGGTTGCAGTAGAGGGCCAACCGACCCATCGACCCACAAGTCCACAAGTCCACACTTCTCTGGAAGAGAGAAGTGGAGATGCCGACCGCGAACAACGGGAACCATGGTCGGATGAGGAGGAAAGGACGTTGGCTTCGCGACCATCTACAAGGCCATCTCAAGAGATCGGTACGGACTTACGTCCAAGAAGAGAAGGAATTCCACGGAGGGAGGAGCGAGAGAAATCAGGGACGAGTAGGGTCGACAACAAGGTCGCCTGTAGAAGTAAGAGCATTCTCGAAGGCAAACAAGTGGAGGTACTTATGGACACAGGATCTAGTGTAACGTTGGCCAGATAATCAGTTGTACCATGAGGGAAAGTGAGAGAGACCCGACCCCCCAGGGCCTGTCTGAAATCTGCGACAGGGCACGAGCCTCGCGTGACTCATGAAGCAAAACTTGAATATGATCTGGGAGGACAATGTGTAACGAACTGGACGTACATCTGCCCGGAGTTGTCTCATGAAGTGTTGATTGGATTGGATTGAATTACCAAACATGAAGTGATCATTGATGGGAATGGACCAGAAAGTGTGTTGCAAAGAGGGGAGAAAGTTACCGATTCAAAGAGTACATTACACCATGAAAATCGTTGTGGGGCAAAAACCGGCAGGAGAGTCTCACCAATTGGCAAGGGAAAATGAGGAGAGTAATTCCGGAGAACAAGGTGGGGAAGGGAGAAATCAGCGTCACTCAGAGGAAGAAGAAAACCAAGGGAACGCAGCATCATATCTTCGGCTTGGCGCAGGAAACTGGCGGGAGGGACGAGAAGAAAGGGACGCAGACAATCCAGGGGAACAGGAAGCAGCGTGTAAAAAAGAGAGGACGGTCATTTACAGCATAGAAGATTGCGAGAGGAGTAATTTACACTAGTCAAGGAGCATGACGACTGCTTTTCGTTGGATGGAAGTCTCGGAACCTGCACTCTGATTGAACATCGTATAGAGCTGACGACGGACAAACCTGTACGATGGTCTGGGTACAAAGCTTCTGAACAGGGTAGAGAAATCATCGAAAAAGAGATCAGGGAAATGCCAAACAAAGGCATCATTGAGCCTTCTGTATCCGCCTATGCCACTGTCGTGGTACTGGTTCCGAAAAATAATGGGGAAACTCGTTTCTTTGTGGATTATCGAAGACTGAACAAAATTACAAAACTAGACAACTATCCTCTACCTCTGACAAAAAGTGAGATATTTGATACTTTGGGCGGAGCAAAAATTTCAGCTGTCTAGATTGCCAGCAGGGGTAAGTAAGTCAAAATGTCCGAAGAAGACCGACACAAAACCGTCTTCCGATGTCACCTGGGTCTCTGGCAGTGGAAAGTCATGAGCTTCGGGCTCCGCAACGCCCCTGTCACGTACCAACGACTGATGTCTCACGTCCTCTCAGGGCACATCGGCAAGTTTTGTCACGTCTTCATCGATGACATCATCTGTTTTTCTCAAAACTTCGAGGAACACTTGGAGCATCTGCACCTCATCTTCGAGAGGCTCGAGAAGGCAGGCCTCAAACTCAAACCCTCAAAATGTTGCTTCGCGAAAACGGAGGTGAAGTGCCTGGGTCATCTGCTCACACCAGGAGAGATACGCCCGAACCCGAGCAACATCGAACAAGTGCAGAACCTGACCCCACCAACGAACGTGAAAGGGGTCCAGGAAATAGTGGGGTTGGCATCCTACTACCGCAGTTTCGTACCAGACTTCAGTCGCAGAGCAAGCCCCCTCACGGAGCTGACGAAAAATAAGGTGTGCTTCCACGGGGAAGAGGAGCAGCAACAGGCATTTGAAGACCTCAAGCGGGCACTCACCAGCGAACCGGTGCTGGAGTTACCCGATTTCACCAAACAGTTTGTTGTGGCCCCTCCTGCCCTCTTCCCCCACACACGGACGACTCCGGCTGGGCTCTGTATTCCGTCAAAACCCCAGACGGCAAACACACGGAAAACAAACCTCGTGTCACGGCCAAGGTCGGGCCGGAAAGATCACAATAGTGCGTTTTGGACAAACACGCACGCAAACCAAATCATAAACCGGCGGGGAGCAATACAGGAGGGGCGAAACGTAAATACGAAATAAATTACCGAAACGAATTACCCGCATCCCTGAGTGTAACAACCTACGAACATAATGCTAATCGTCGTTATAAAACTAATAACTAAACCGACCAGCACTATACAAAACTCGCGAGACTTAACGAAACAAGGCGTGAAACTAAATGTAAACAAAATACATTGCCGGCGCACCACCGACATTGGTGGCGCCGGTTCCACGCCACAACACTATCCATCTTTGACGTCTGGGTCTCCACGGAAGGGCATGTCAATATTAATGTTAATGTCAATGTCAATGTCTCAGATGATGGCTTCCTGCTCTAGGTTCGCCGGATCCTTTGTCCGTCCTCCAGCTTTTTGATGAACTAATTGATTTGGTCTCATGCAATGCACGCGGCATAGCGCGTGCTATTGGAGTTCAGCATGGAAATATAGAGAACATGCGAAGACGTAAGGAAACAAATTATGTCACGTTACATTCACAGCGCAAAATTCCCGATCTAATTCATGGAATCGCATAAAATTTTACACATTTGTAGAAACGTGTTGTAATATTATGTCATCCGAATTCCAGAATTATTTGGTGTGTATTTCAGTTGTTAGTTTATAATTGTTAGTTCAGTGCGTTCCTTTGGTACCACTCTTTACACCCTTTGATGCAGAAAAAACGAACAGTATACCTACTTATGTGTGGTGATCTATGGTTATCACCTTTTTCGTTTGACTTTCGTCGAAGTTCCATAACTATTCGGCGGAAAATTCGACATTCGTGATTCCGTCTATGGTCAGTACTCATAAATACTTTTGGCATTGTGCATTAATTTCGGCATCTTCAAAACTGCTTCGCTGATGAGAAATTGGCTTCGTCACATTGGATTCAATATGACAAAACGAAACAGAAGCACATTGATGAACTTTTAGACTCAACGTCGTGCTATTCCACCGGCACAATGTGGAAATTCCGGTCAATGGCGGGCTCAAACCCGATGTCGGCGTTTAGTTGCGCCAATATTGACATTGTTCTGCGCTTATCACGGATAGGGGCTCTGAGTTTTGCTCCGGCGTGTTACATCCCTCACTGCATGCTTCAATACCTGTGAGAGTGTGAGATGAGCTTGATCCAACTGGATCAAATTACGGCAGCTGTATTTTGGCCCGACACTGCATCGTCTTCAACAGGAGCCGACAACGGACTCCCGACAGCCCACGTTGCCGGCTCTGTGCCGGGCCAGGACAGTGATGACGACGTGCCTCACTCGTGGAGCGTCCAGTCCGGGGCCCAGCCGATCAACCCCGGGGACAACCGCTGGAGCCAGGCGAGCGACGACAGCGCCCCTGGCAGTGGTTCGTACAACCCGCAGTAGTCGGACGACACAACAGGGGTCTCAGGAACGTACCAGACTGCCGCACTGACCGCTACTGCACGGTGTGATGTCTTAATGAAGTCAGCGCTGTGAGCCAATGTCGATACTTCACGGTTCTGTCCTCATATTCATCATCGTACGGAAACACACGGACCGTTTGGTATGCTGCGTCGGCGTTGAACCCGTCAAGGGTGTCCAAATTGTGAATGACCCGCGTCGTGTTTATGCTTGCAAGTGTACGTGCATTATCATGAGGCAAACAACTCCTCAATTTTCAGTGCCTCATATATACGCTCTTATAAAAAAAAAATATTACCTTCAATGGTACTTGCGAGTTGCTGGAGGGTTCGTCTGCCGAGAGCTAGTGTATAGTCCCAGCCACATATATGTGGCTTTACTGATTCCCTCAAGTGGCTTCTGGCTCAAAATAATGCAGACGCCTGGGGGCCTTATTCGACTACTGATGATGCCTCATGTTAAGATTAACTGATCGCTTTGAGTGTGTGCCGGTAAATGACGGTTCAGAATGGTGTGCGTATGCCTACCCACCTGTATATGTACCCATTGTACCTGTGTCTGTATATGTGCCTTGTCCCCATGCAGGGATCTAAAAATAAATTAATTGATTGAATAGCTGTACTGAAATAAAAATATGAACTAAACGAAGAAAACTTGGATCTGAAAATATCAATTTTGCTTGTAATATTTAGGTTAGTTAATAATCTCACTCTATCAAACCTTTAGAGCATTGCTACCCTAAGCTTGATGGTATCATCATCACGCATCATCATCAATAGGTATCATCACCTCACATGCATTATTTTACAATCATATTCCACCTCATTTGGAAAGCCAAAATAATTTGCGGATGTAGGACATATTGGTGACATCTATCACGTGCAACTTCTGTCATTTTACTTAATGTGTCCAGACTGCCGGCCGGAATGACGTCACATTCCAGGTAAAATCACCGGATGGTGGTACCTGGTATCTACTGCCATGGACGGCATGATGCTAACCATTTGTGTTGGATGAGGGCTGCTTAAATTTTTCACTTAGCACGTGATAAGTTTATTCTACATCCATCACCAATTACAACGGTTAGTGTCGTGTCATTCGCATTCCTTGTATTGCTCGAGTTGGGTGGTGTGAGTCCATCTTAAGTTAGGTGTTCGTAAAATGAGCCGTGATTCCTATCCATACTCTTCATCCATGGATATACCACGGAATTTGCGTTTGACATTTGCGTTTGACATAACCTTGAAAATAAAATAATAGGTCACTGGTCATCGGGGTCACGGTTTCGAAATTTTTAGGGTAGGTATAACATTCGTTCATACTGGAGTACCAAAGTTTCGTTGCGATCCGCCGCTGTTTACCTGAGTTATTCCCGAAAAACCTAGAGGGGATGGCAACCCCCTACACTGGCGAGGGTTAAGTGTCCACAGTCTTAAAATTGAATATTTTGTGCTACAAAACGTGGCGAAAAATAATTGAAAAAGCATGGTAGCGTGATATTAGAAAGTTGGAAATTTTGCTTAGGCTGGTGGTGCTTACGAAGGGACAGAAATAGTTGATTATTTATGCTATTCATGCAATCAAATCTGTAAGTTATTTATTTCTTTATTCTAAATGTAGTTGTGATAATACATCGGTTCGATATCAGTCCTGTTGCCATGACAGCTTCATGAACAAACACGCTTCTCTTTCAGGGCTTCACTGATCACGGACGTTCAGGGTGAGCCGCTAACACGCAGAAGACGTCCGGAATTTTCTGGAGGATCACGCATAGTGGAGCCTGGCTTAATGCGTGGTCAAATGCGTGACCTACCATTATAAGCAAATGTTGAAAAAAAAACAATCCTTCCTTATACGCATGGGGTCAGTCCAATTCTTTCAATATCATATCATTTTAGGCCCTTTTGAATTACCCAGTTGCAATTTGTGGTCAATGACATTCTGAAAGATCAATAAAGGTCATCAGAGGACACAAACACTTTTTTGTTCTAAATAACACCTCATATGATAAAGGTAGAGACTCACAACCGGTGCCGAAGTGTTTTTTTCGTCAAGACGCGTCTTCTTATATGTAACTTGACCTACCTAGGTCACATTCACCTTGAGACCTTGACCCTGACCTGAAGTCAACTTTTGGGATTAAACTTAACAGGCCAGAGTTGGTATGCTTCGTATCAAGTTGCTTCGAACCGCCTGAAAGAGGGAAACACGATGGTGTCAAAATAATAATCCTTTCATTGCTAGGTAAAAAGTTATTCACGAACAAAGTTTGGCTGGAAAAGTGTTTTTTTTTAATTTGATGGCCTCAGCAGCCTAAACTATTGACATGAGGTCAAATATAATGCCACTATTGCGAAAGAGCGTTTCAAGGGATTTCTTATGCCGTTTGCGGATTCCTCCTAGCTATCATAGTTTTTGGGATAATGCGAAATGTCTGGAGCAATGTCATAATACTGGAAATTTTACCCCATTTGACCTCATTTGACCTTCAAGATATTGATCTAGGGTATACAAATATCACAAAACAGAGTTATCTATGGGTGTTCCCTATCTTCTAAATTTGGTCTTTCTAGCTTTAAAGGGAGCTGAAATCCGTCGGGGGCCGAATATGCCCCCTGACCGTTTTGTATTTTTTCCATGCCTACACCCATAGGCGTAATGTTAAAATCTAATAATATTGGGGTGGGGGCGTATCCCCAACGCTTTTGAGGCCCATGAGTGGGTTTAGCTTTCTGGTGCCAAATCATTTTCCGTTTTATTTCAGTAAAAAGGCCATTGTTGATAAAAGCATGCTGCTTTTGTATCGTATTCCAGTGGCGGCTGCAATAGTTAATTAATAACCGGTATTTGTGGGGACAGTTCCCACACGTACTAAGGACGTACCTGTTTCACCAACTTCCGGCAATAATTGCAAAAATCACATTTTGATTCCTTATTCTGAGCCATGAGGCACAATTTGTACAAAATTTAATGGATAAGGTACGATAGATTCTATAGCCACGCATTAATGAGTAAGCCCTATTACCTACTGTAGGCATATACAAGATACAAAACGGTCGGGGGGGGGGGGCTCATTCTGACCTTCCCTCGGATCTCGGCTCCCATTAGAGATAGAAATGCGAACTTTAAGGAATAGGGATAGACCATAGGGAACTCTGTTTTGTGAAGTTTTCAGGACCATAGGTCTTCAAGGTCAAATGAGGTCACAGGAAGCCAAATTTGTCGTATTAGCCATTAGGACATTGCTCCAGAAACGTCGCATAATCTGAAAACTATGATAGCTAGGAGAAATCGGCAAACATCATTCGAAGGCCCTTGAAATGCTCTTTCTAAAATTTTCGAACAGACTTGACATCAGGTCAATAGTTAAGGCTCCAGAGATCATCAAATTTCGAAAAAGCCGTTCCAGCAAAACTTTGTTCGTGAATAACTTTGGTGTCTAGCAATGATAGTTCATTTATTTTGCCACCATCGTGTTTCTCTCATCCAGGCGGTTTGAAGCATAACAACTTTTACCTGTTTTGGTCAATCCCAAAATTTGATCTCAGGTCAGGGTCAAGGTCAAGATTACTTTGACCTAGGTAGGTCAAGTTACATATTAGAAGACGCGTCTTGACACAAACACGTTGGCACCAGTTGCGAGTGTCTACTGTTATCCTGTGAGAAGTTATTTACATAAAAAGAGTTCGTGACCTCGGATGACCTTAACTGACCTTTCAGAGGGTCACTGACCACAAATTACAACTGGGTAATCCAAAAGGTCCTAATATGACAGGATACTGAAATAATTGGACTGATCCGATGCGTATGAGGAAGGAATATGTTTTTTCAGCATTTACTTATAATGGTAGGTCACGCATTTGAACTAGCCTCAGGGCATGCAATATTAAGATATTGACTTGAAATTTCACTAATACATTACCTAGCATGTCCTGTCTTACATATATTACGTTTTTGGGAAGTTGTAGAATATGTAAATTGTATAGGATTTCGAAGAAAAAAGTAGGTTTTTCCCCCCAAAATGGAATTTACAAAAAACTGGACAAAATCGAGAGAACCATCTGAAACAGCATGCAATTTCATACTGACAACTATTTTTCTCACATTTTGCTAAAAAAAAAAAAAATCCAACTCTGCACGAGTGATTATATACGCAAATGTTTTGGGTCAAAAACGCCCGAGCATATCCCCCCTCCAAAAAAAACGGTCCTGGACCCGCCCCTTGTGCAACTTTTTTGGAAAGAAGTACACCATTTGATGCACAATGAAATGGTAGGAAAAGTAATAAAGTTCTGCGATCCTAAGTTGATTATGAAATGAATGGTACGCGGAAAGCCTGCGGGGATTCTGAATGCCCCCCCCCCCCCCCCCAACAGTAACAGGGTTAATACGTATAATGCTGATTAGTTACTACATGCCAAAATTCACCCATATCCGACCACTCGTTCGTCGCCAGCATTGTTGCGAAATTTGTCTCCATTCATACTGCCCACCCGATGAAATGTTGCCATTAATCCAGGGACCAGCCCAAGCTTTATTTATTTATTTATTTCTCAAGATCGCCGACGGGATGACCCAATAATGGATGAAGTCACATTATTGAGTCATCTACACCAAGCTTATGTTTGGTGTAACTCCCCGAAAACCGTGTCAAACCGAGCAGTACAAATTGCGCACATTCTACGTCAATTGAGCTCTCTGGCGTACCTCCACCCAGGATACACCATGATCAATTCTAAGAATATATTTTCACAATACTCGGGCGGCTGTTTGGCAGCCCATCTTGTTACAGAAACACCTCAAGTAAGTTATTATGCGATAAGCCGTCATTCGGAAATTGATCGACCATGGAAGATGAGCCCAGCTGCCGTCTACTGCGCTATTGATTGCCCCCCTCAAATCTTGTCGAGCATGCGATTCCCAATAGCTCACTTACATCGTTTTGGCGGGCACGTTAGGCAAATTAATGCGATGTACATACATTCGCAGTGATTTATATCGATACGGATGCAGACAGGTCAGGATATGGACCATAAAATTAGACACACGCAAACAGGGCTGGTAAAAGCGTTTTCGGTGCCGCCCGAGAGAGTCTGGTCCAGCAATCTATGTGGCATCTATTCGATAGTAAATAGGCTAAATAGCAAATATGGGTTCGCATATCATAATCCTAAAACAATTACTATTTGAAAAAGAAAATCACCTGTTGAGCCAATAACTTAGTCCTCTTCATCTAATTCGGCTGGAATTTCTTCAAGATAATTCATTGAATGGCGGGCGTGGATGATATATTTGGAAGCCTGTGCAGACCTCCAATTACTATGCTTTTAGAAATATTACTCTGTTTCACTTGAACCT
Organism: Balanus nubilus; assembly: GCA_031763405.1. Lineage (NCBI taxonomy): Eukaryota > Metazoa > Arthropoda > Thecostraca > Balanomorpha > Balanidae > Balanus > Balanus nubilus. Next base: position 9,414 of record JARFNZ010147966.1, read on the forward strand.
CCACAAAACAATCATTTTCAAAGAAATTATGTCATCACGCCTCTTGACCGTGAGACTACTGTGGACATGTAATGAGACTATTGTGGACGTATAATGAGACTATTGTGGACGTATAATGACGCAATCCCCATTTAGGTCATCCGAGGTCATCCGATGTCACAAACACTTTGTGCCAATAACTTTTTATAGAGGAGAGATATAAACGTGAGAGTCACCAATGTGTTCACCTCATCAAGGCGCATCGATTCAAATTAAACTGCTTAGGTCACCTTGACCTTGACCTTACCGCGAGGTCAAATTTGGAGATAAACCAAAACAGGTTACAGTTGGGATGTTACAAACGTTTTGACAACAAAAACACGATGGTGTTAACCCGCGCCGTGCGGGGGGAGGGCGTTTAGACGCCCCTCTTAAGGTTTTTCGACGATAGCAAAAAAATGGCGGCGCGCAGCGCCACCGTTTTTTGCACATGTATTTGGGCATTAATTACACACATGTTGTAAAAAAAAATTGATGTCAGGTCATCTAAGGTCAGGTCACCAGGTCAGGTCACGTGACCCAACCTCAAAAACAGTTTGAAGTCGTGCCACAACCATAGTTTTTGAATGATCACTTTCAAACTTTTAGGATTACATAAGAGTACCGTTAC
>JARFNZ010147977.1:0-10062 GCA_031763405.1 Balanus nubilus
CTGACCTATTATATCACAAAGGCCGGATTTTATTCACACTGTGGTGCCTTCAAAGTATTCACGAATACTGTATATTGACACTTGCAAAGAAGAGATAAAGCAATGGTAACAAGAATTAGTTTCTGTAGGCTATTTCACGAAGGAGAAACATCATTGAACTGTCGTTGGCTGTGCCTATTTGGGAGCGTTCCAATGCCACAATAGTAAAATAAACAGATTCTGCACAGCTTACAGATCGAAAGGAGAAAAAAAGCTTCAGTTTCGGTGCATGCTAAATTTTCGCGCGATTTTAAACACGGAAATGCACTCTTCTTCCACAGACCGCTGTCTGTTTGGTTTATCGGCGATGCCGTTTATTTGAATTTGAGTTTTTAGCTCCAGAAAAAGTCAAGGGAGGATCGTTACCTCGCTTCAAAGTTGAGGGTCGTCGCCCCCCCCCCCTTCCCACAGGTCCAGAGTGGGGGGGGGGCAAGTTGCCCCCACTGCCCCCTCCCCCCGCCCGGTTCCCGCGTCCCTGTTCAGTCCTGCATATAAATTACATTCATAGAGTCATAAGTGGTGATACCACCACTTATCACCATTCATAAGTGGTGATAGCTACAATGCTGAAACGCATTTATGCATCACCGATACCGTACCATGACATGCCGCCACCAACGACTAGCCTTGTGTTACATAAGAAGCTTGCCCTTTAGCATGCTGTGCTCGCAAGTCGCAACGATAATAATTTCCAGTCTTCGAAAGTTAAAGATGAGTTCATTTCAGTGCCGTGAACGTCGACATATGGATCTTATTTTTTGCTCACCAAAATACCGGTCAACGCCGGGTGATGGAGGAGGGTAACGCAACTTGTTAACCTTTCCACTCCGCGTCTCATAACCAGTCGGAACCGAGATCGTCACTTCCTGTGACGTTTGTGTGAGGCTAGGTATTGATCCCAGACTGCACCATCACTGCACCAGACTGCTTGTCGATTATCTTGATGGAACCAAGCCATCAAGTTTGCTCGGAAGTATTTGCTATTTCAGTTTATTTCGCTTCAGCCAGCAGATGGGTGGCCTTGGCTCTCTCCCCGGTTGGCACTGCTCGTCTACACTGTTTATCCTCCCTCTCATCAGAACACCATGGGAATTGGGCTGGCACCTGCTGAATAGCGTATTGCCCCCCCCCCCCCCATACCGCCTCGCCCTCCCCTTTGTCCCAACCATACCAAACGCAATATCTGTTTTTTTCTCTTGATCCCGATACCGTAACTACGGTCTTCCAGCTCGGCTCGTAACCGGATATCACCGGCCCACCACGATATTTGTCGTTTCACCCATCAGGCTGGCGTGCTTCGCAATGCCGTATGACTTACCTGTCGAGTTTAAATTTTCTTACGATGGAATTTCATACTGAGAAGGGCTGCCAGGCAGTCTAGCTAGTAACTATATGCAGGTGCAGGCCATTAAGCTTCACATAATGCATGTGTCGGGGGCACTGTCATTCTCGGTTATACCTGACATCTTTTGTTCAGCCTATGCGGATTATTTATTGTGGTTTGTGGCTTTGTGTATTTTGTTTGCGGACTGCCTTCAGTGAATGCCTGTCTTGAGCTTTTTACGTCATAGGACGTTTACAGCGCTGATGCACGCTATCGGTGTCCGCCTTGACTCGGGTTCTGTATGCCCACAGCGCTGAACTGCTCAGTGCTCACACCGAGTCGGGTGGCCTTATTTCGGTTATCATTATACTGCAGTAGGGCCAAGTATTGGTCGTTATTATACTATTGGATCATTATGTGAGATGGATGTCGGCGTTTGGCAAATGAAGCAATATGACCTCGGTCGTCGCCGCCGTCGTGACATAAATCCCAAATACTTATTACTATCTTCTGGCGACTGCGCTGCGCTCGATTACAACTACATCTGCATGATTATCCGTAAATCTACAACCATGCACTGTAACGCACTTGATACCGCTATTAATGCTCCAAGAAGTCACGGCGTAGCTTAAATGGAGTCCGATCAAACGTAGCGCATGCATGGCGGTTCCCATGCTGAATGCATTTACATTGTCAGCGACCAGCCGCGACGTAGTCCTCGCCGCCAGCATGCCAAATAACGGAGTATTCCAGTCCCGGGATCGAGTCCTTTAGCTCCTCCCATGCCGAGCTGGTCTGAGCCACCCGTGGCTGATTCTACGTTGCGGCAGCGCCATGAAAGGTGTTTTCATTTCGTAGAATGTGCTCCACAGCTATGTTTGATGAACGATGGTCAAGGTGACTGAGAGGGCACCGCACCACGTGACGAACCCCAGTGACGTCACGTTGCGCCATTCGTCTGTAATGAAGTGCCGTCTTCTGCTTGGTGGATGTGTTCGTTTTCTCGTTACATTGTGTGCATGATGTAAGGCTGGTGCGGTTTATGCCTTTGTCAGGCTGGGAAACGCCACATCGGTTATGTTCACGGAAGCTGCTTATCATTTACATCAAGGGTTTGGAAGAAAAACAATTATTGATCAGTATGCATTATGATGCATAATCTGTGTAAAAAAATGGTTTAACAATTAACCGTATTTGATTGTACGAAAAATGCGTACCAGAATGGTGTACCTGTTTACGGTAACTAGCGAATCAATTTTTATTCACCGACACATATGTCTTTTATTCCAGAGTCTTCTTCACCATCAGCCGGCGTAATGGTCCGGTAACCTGACCAGCTCCAAGGCGACCCAGCGCTGACCTGACCTGGTCCACGGACGGTGACCTAATCTACCAACGGTAGCCCACAACAGCAGCAGCCATGTTCGAGGGAGTGGTGTCGTACATCCTCAACAAGTACCTGAGCCGGTACATCGCCAACCTAGACACTGACAGCCTCAACATCAGCGTATGGAGTGGCGTAGTCGAGCTGACCGACCTCACGCTCAAGCCCGAGGCGTTGGTGAGTGCCGAGTCCCCGGTCTGTGGTCCTTCAGCGACCTCCGCGGCCACAGGAGGATGGAGAATACTGACACGGTCATAGAATACTGACAGGGTTTGACGCACCCTGGCTTGACGCACGCTCAACTTCTCGGCAACATCTGGCCGTGAACGTGTTTTTTGAGTGGCTGCACGTGCGGTGAACAGCAGCTGCTTCTGTGATCGGTCGCAGATGGGCTCGCAAATGACGTCATCTGTTAGTGTTGCAGCTGTTGCTGGCGCAGCTGCTCAGCTCAATTCCAAACGTATTGCAACATTCTAGGGTCTGATTACGGCTTGTACGAAGATATTGTTCCAGCCTGATTGTATATCCAAACACACTGAATCAGCTTACAGCAAAATGTAAATGGTCTTCTATTGTAAAAAATATCAAAACAATATTTTAACGACAATGCTATGGATAATGTAATTATGAACGTGAGATATTGTATATTTTGATTTAGTCGCTTGGAATTCAAACTGTTTGGCCTCAGCTAACCCTCTGTTCTGTGTCTAATATACAATTATTCAGGCGGATCTGAAGCCGACATTCCCCTATGTTCCTTTTAGGTACTTAGGCGGGTCTGGAGCTGACTTTACCCTCTGTTCCCTCCGTCCATTAGGCGGGTCTGGAGCTGACCTTACCCTCTGTTCCCCCTGTCCACCAGGCGTGTCTGGAGCTGATCTTGTCTCTGTTTCCTCTGTCCATCAGGCGGGTCTGGAGCTGACCTTACCCTCTGTTCCCTCCGTCCATCAGGCGGGTCTGGAGCTGACCTTACCCTGTGTTCCCTCTGTCCATCAGGCGGGTCTGGAGCTGCCTGTGTCGGTGACCCGCGGCTCGGTCGGCCGGATCTCTCTGAAAGTGCCCTGGACCAGCCTCTGGAGCAGCCCGCTGGTCGTCACCGTCTCCGACGTGCTCGTGTTGGCGGCCCCGGTGGCCGCACGACCTTACGACCCCGAGCTGGAGAGGAGGCTGGCGCGAGCCGCCAAACGCAGTGTCGTCTCCCGGCTGGAGCGAGACGACGCCATCCCAGGTCAGGGGGCGTCTGTATCAAACACCGGAGGTCACGATCGGCAAGACTGGAGGTCATGGTCGTAACATGCTGGAGGTCACGGCTGTTACTAGACAGAGGTCATGGTTGCTTCAGGTCAGAGGTCACGGTCATCTCAGGCCAAAGGTCACGGTCATCTCAGGCCAAAGGTCACGGTCATCTCAGGTCAGATAACATGGCCGAGTCGCCTACGCTCCAACAGAGTGGACCCCGGGGTGAACTTCACGAGTGCCTTACCATTGGCAAACAAGTGCATTAAATCCAGGGCCGGCGGTGTCCCTGGCGCGTAGTTGCCCACAATGATGAAATATCACATCTCCATACCTGGGAGATGTGATACCTCCATACCACAGTCCGCTCAGGGATCACAGCTTTGTCTAAACCGGTTTAAGACCGCCCCCTGAACGCGGTGGACATGATCGGCCCCGGCCTAGCACTGTTCGAGAGACCAGACAGAGTTGACGGGGCTCCCGTTGGGAGGCGGTCGATGCCGGCCCGAGATCCCCGACCGGGCTCAGCCGGCTCCAGTTCTGGATAGAAAGATTGAGCGAACTTTATGATGGTTTTGTATTGGCTTCGATTGCCGTCTTTATGGCCGTGTTGTATTGGTTTCAGTGGCTGGCGTCTGTTTATTGGATTGTGTCAGGGACGGCAGCTGTGACTCGGGCTGCTGTCGCTGTAACGGGCAACGGAGCGGGGGATCGCCGATAACTCTTGCTCGCAATGAATAATGTATGAACCAGCATCACCAGGCATCGCAGCAGTACACAGCAGGAGAGGTTAATCTGGTTATGCTTTCCTGCCTTTGTGTTTGTTAGTACCCATTTGTTTGTACAAAATATAAATTAACGGGATTTGCTTGGCTTTATAATTCCTTCGAAATACATATAGATTCTGATGAGTCCAATATGCCATGGAACCGTAAATTAGTTCTGAAGTTTTAGGACGAGATGCTGACATGCGACTCGATGGCGTCTTGAAATTCACTATGTTTCTAATTATCCATTCTGCCGAAAACTGATAGTTGGGTACTCTGTAACTCTGGATCCGCGAGAGTGGTCTGTTTTGTGTTTTCATGAAATTTTATATCCTGTATGCGTTTGTGTGTGTGTGTGTGTTTGGGGGTCTGTCCTCTTGCCGTTCTATCGTTTGGAATTCCACCTTTCGTCATGGTTCATTACTTCCTTTTGGTGGCCCACCGCAGTTTACAGACTGAAATCACTACTGTATCCTGTTCAGGGCATTCGCCTGAAATTTAACTATGCCGTTATTCGGCAGTGATGTTGCGGCTGGGTCGTCATTCGGGCCCAGTATGCCCGTTCGGCTCTGTGTTTATGTGTGTCTGGCCGGCTGTGTGTATATGCTGATCTGTCGGTCGTCTCTGAGTCGGTCTGTGTGTGCTCCAGCAAGGCGAGCCGGTATTTGCGTTTGTGTGCGTCCGATGCCTGAATGTGTAAGCTGAACGGGTGGTGTCCACTGGGTCTGTTTGATTGTCTGTTTGTACGTGTGTATGTCGGCTGACGGTTTCGGCGTCTCTGCGTGTGCCCTGCAGCCAGTGACGAGCCGGCGGGCTTCTTCGAGCGGCTGGTGGCCACCATCCTGAAGAATGTGCAGGTGTTCGTCACCAATATCCACGTGCGGTATGAGGACACCATCTCCACCCCGGAGTGTCCGCTGGCCGCCGGCCTCTGCATCCAGAGCATCTCCGCCGAGACCACCAACAGGTCCGTCTCGGTGATCATATCTGCGTCATATCTGTAGATGACGCCGTTGTTTTGGATATCAATGAGTGTCATGTTTGTTGTCTTCATTGCTGTTTGTATTGCAAGTACAGTTGTGTGATCCAAATTTCTGCTTCATTATCCATTTATCATGCTACTTCCTGCGTGTTGTTAAAAATGTGAAGTTCAATATGTACTGTAGAAACACTGACATTTGTTAGTACAAAGGCAAAGGACCTTATAACATGTGGGTGGTGCTCATCACCGACTGGAACGCCGTTCGCCCGCACCGCCTGCTACGTGAGGTACATTATCAGCCATGCATCGCGTACCTTTGCGTCACGCGACATGCGATAGGTGCGAGCGTCGGAACGACACCGACGTCACAAAATAACTACGTGTGACGTCACATATGCGGGCGTCTGAGTGGCACTGACACCACTGAATACCCGAGCGTAATTTACCTGAGTGGTGTGGCGTAAGGTGAACCTGCGGCGTGTCGCCTCGACCCCCGTTCGTGCATCCCGAGGGACCGACGTGCCTACTGTCGGACCCTGTGGATATAACCTCTGACGGTGCCATGTGCGCCACCCTGCCGCAGCAAATGGAAGCCGGCGACGGTGGGCGCGGACGCCAGCAGCGTGTACAAGCTGGTGCGGCTGGAGTCGCTGTCGGCCTACTGGAACCCGTACTGCGAGCGCGGCCGACTGGACTCGGAGGAGGCCGAGGACAACTGGCGGCAGCTGATGGCCGACACACTCAACACACTGGCCGTCAGCGAGGAGCGACTCGACTTCCGTGAGTGGGGAGGGGGGACTGGGGTCACAGGGGGTCATACGGGGTCTTACGGAGTCACACGGTGTCACACGGGGAGTAGAGACGCTCGGCCCACTCGGCAACAGAAGCTCACAGCCGGGGAAAGGGCAGGAGGGATGAATCTGTGTGACTTCCCCGAGACTTGCTGCTCACGGCTCATGCTCGACTTTCTTTGGACTTCCGGGGCTAAGGCTCAGCTTCCGTGAGAGCAGAAGACTGATGTAGCTCCGGAAATGGAGGCACTTACCGGACGTGTGACTAGGAAATGTATACTGGATAGTGGATAGTGATCGACTTCCGTAAGCACTGCACATGCACAAACGCTGAGGTCATGCAAACACCGAAGTCCATACCGGGGACAGGGAGAGTGTTTGTAAGGATAGGTCACACCGTGCAGCGCCTCACGACGCGCGGCGTGTTGCAGTGGTGAAGCCGCTGTCGGCCAAGCTGAAGGTGATCCTGAACCTGTCTCCGGAGCGGACGGTGCCGCACCTACTGGCCGACCTAGTGCTGCAGGACACGAGCGTGCAGCTCTCCCGGCAGCAGTACCTCAGTCTCGTCCACACAGCCGACAGCTTCAGCCGCATGAAGGTCAACAGGTCAGTCACATGGTCAACAGGTCAGTCACGTGGTCAACAGGTCGGTCATGTGGTCAGCAGGTCGGTCTCGTGGTCAGCAGGTCGGTCATGTGGTCAGTAGGTCAGTCACGTGGTCAACAGGTCGGTCATGTGGTCAGCAGGTCGGTCGCGTGGTCAATAGGTCGGTCATGTGGTCAGCAGGTCGGTCGCGTAGTCAACAGGTCAGTCATGTGGTCAGCAGGTCGGTCGCGTGGTCAACAGGTCGGTCACGTAGGAAACAGTTAACGTCTAATCTTCATGAATGGAAAGTTTATATTTCGAGAGGCATTTAAAAATGTCATATATGGGCCTGAGGGCTCACATAACCATGTTTACATGGCTTTAATTGTAAATTCGTTGCTAACCCATGACCGTTATGCTTAGATGCAAGACTTCAACACTAATCTGTTGTTATTCTTTGCTATATTGTCTGACTGGTGGACCCGCCCACAGCCAGTACCGCAAGTACAGGCCAACTGTGGAGCCACACGGCAACGCAGCCAAATGGTGGAAGTACGCCTACACTTGCATCGTCGAGAAATCCATCCGTTCCTACTCTTGGGAGAGGATCAAAGAACACAGGTGACGTCTTCGGGTTCCTATCGTTTGACTTCAAATATCGAGAGGCAAAGCCAAATTATAATCAATGTTAGCTGGCTTTCCACCGAAGCTCCGTTAAAGTATTCAGCGACGCTCTAAAAATGCATCTGAAATGACCTTTGATGGTATTTATTAATTTATCTGTTATTCATGTCACGTACCGACCTTTGCGGAGGCGAAGAAGCGTCTTTTCGGTGCACCTTGAAACGCATGCAAATGTTATGCGATGGTAACCGAAAATTCTCCTCCAATGAATGCTAATGTTTGAGAATAACATACGTCATCGAAATGTCACCCGTCTTCCGGAATTGCATTCAATTACCGCTGTTTTTTTTTAGATCTAGAGATCACAAACTGCTGTGACAACGCCGGGTCTGTGAAATACCCGGAGACAGCTGACCGCTGACGTTCTCTGTACCCGCAGGCGGAGGTACCGTGAGTACCGCTCCGAGTACCTCGGCTTCCTGGAGAACCCCGACCAGAAGCTGGAGCTGCTGGACAAGCTGAAAGAGATGGAGGATGGACTGGATGCTACAGGCATTCTGCTGGCCAGAGAGGAGGCCAAAATAGAGGTAGCCATGCAATCACACTGATTTGCCGAGCAGGAGTCCAAGTTAGAGGTAGTCACACAGGACGCACTGGGCAGAGATAAAAGGAGGATGGAGGTAACCACACGGAGCATACACGCCCCAAGATGGCATCACGCCAGTAACATGACACGGCTTCGAGGCTCTTCAAATGGTTCATTTGTAAGCTCGTGGAACGGTGACTCAGCTGGCCTTGAGGTGCTATATCGCATAACACCAGTGGAAGTAATAGCTTCGTCTATGGTTCGGCCTCTCGTCGCTCTTGTAATCGACGGTACTGTTATGGAGTGGATGTCACAGCAGTTTTTGTCTGGAGTAACGAGAAACAGTGCAGCCAGATGCCGTCAGTACTATGTGAATAGAACACAGCCCTTCTGCCAGCACCTGTACATGATGTGTCACACAAGTGTTACGATGACAGTGCATGTCTGCCAACTGCCATGTCCTTGGCCTTTGCAGGTAGGCCGGTTAGCTTACTCTTTATTAGGTATATGCAAGATTATTAGGTGGCTTAGAGTGGCCTATACGCTAACCTTTCCAATATCGTCACAGACTCACAAATCATTGACGACACCAGAATCGCGTTGCTACCACCCATCCCTGACATCACCACCCTCGACATCATCACCCTCGACATCACGCCCTCGACATCACCACCCTCGACATCACACTGACCTCGCACCCGTCTGCGTCATCAGCTGGCGCGGCGTCAGTCGGCGGCCGAGACGCCGCCTCTGGAGGAGACGGGCTCGTGGTGGGGTTGGCTGACAGCCGGCGCCGGTGAGGCTGCCGAGGAGGACACGCCCCTGGTGGTGCACCCGGCCTCCGCCCGCGGCTGGACTGTCTGGAGCCAGCTGACGCCCGAGGAGAAACACCAGCTGTACGAGAGCATCGGCATGGCCGAGGACAGGGACGAGGAGGACGTCACCGACCTGCCGACTAACTACATCAGTCAGTACACCAGCCGGGGAGAGGCGCTAGGTTATGGAGACTGAATGGGTGGGATGCGCCCTCCACTGTGCCTCAATCGGGAGGGGTTTGGGCTTCAGACCTCGTCCGGTAGTGAGGGCCCGGGTTCGAAACGCTTCGGGTTCGCTATTTGCCTCTGGCTGGGATGGCCTGCGGTTGATGGTAGTGGCCGCACTCAAGGTCAGGTGACGTCAGTGAGCGGGTGGGCCGTGTCCCGCCGCGCCCGGTTACGGCCATACGGTCAAGCAGGCTCGGTAAAACCGCCTGAGGCACTTAAAACAGCGAGAAACACGTGGCAATTTGCGTAGCTCCGCTAATGTCTGAGGCGGCTGTACCTGGCTCAGTCGGCTTAATGGCCTTCCTTAAACGGGATTTGTGGGGATACATTCTGCCGGCTACCCGGCATTCCCGATCAGGCGGTGGGGTCGGACCAGCGCAACAGTCTGCTTAGCGTGATTTCTGACATCGGCTATCCCTTTATGCCAAAGGTTCGGGCTAAATTTATTTAATAAAACAAAGCCTGATTTGATGTAACCACCTTGAGCATTGGTACCTATATATAGACAATGAGATAAGGGTATTGTGTTAAACTCGTTTATGAACTTTGCAAACAGGTTTCTTAACAACACTATTTTCACTCATGCGATAATAGTTTCCAGTCCATTAAATTCTGACTCGAAGTTCTTCAATGTAGCTCGAGTACAGCCAGTAGTGAAGTTTCTTATTCTCAACTCTGCCCCTCCCCCCCCCCCCCCCCCC
>JARFNZ010147988.1:0-10062 GCA_031763405.1 Balanus nubilus
CCCTCCCCCCCTCAGGTCCCGACACTGTCCCTCCCCTCAGGACCTGGCATTACCCACTCCCCCTCAGGTCCTGACACTGTCCCTCCCCTCAGGACCTGGCATTACCCACTCCCCCTCAGGTCCTGACACTGCCCCCATCAAGTTCTGACACTGTCCTCCCCTCCCACTCTTCAGGTTCGTTCGGCTCACGTCATCAGGCCGATCTCTGATGCGGGCGGCGGCGGCGACTGCGCCGGTGGCGGCCGTCATCCTGGCCGTCTGGCTGGCCGCGGCTCTCTTCTTCGCCTTACTGCTGTTCTTTTTCGAGGGTGAAATTAAGAACGGCATCTATTCGATGAAGGAAAGCCTGTACGTGGCCGTCATCACCATGACGACGGTTGGGTACGGCGACATTACCCCGCTGACGTTCGGAGGCCGGGTAGCCGGCTGCCTTTGTGCCTACACGGGCTGCCTGCTGGCAGTCCTACCGGCCGGCGTCCTGGTCGTCAAGTTCTCCCGGTACGGTGAGGAGAAGGAAGGGAAGGACTCGGACGAGAAACCAGGCCTGACGGGGATGACCCTCTGCACCAGGATGTGAGGTGGAGATGGAGGTGTGACGGTGGTGAACAAATATTGGGGCCGGCAGAAGTGATGGGAACAGGCAGAATGCTAGAAGAAAATGACAAAGTCGCATTAAGCACTGGCGAGGGGTTCGCGCCGAACACCAACTGCCGGGAGGTTGATTCCTGTCGCCCCTTAAGGTCTTGAAAACCACGTAACGTAGCGACAAGTGGTAAATGGCGTTAGATGGCTCGTTCGCCAGTCATGTTCGAACAACTGGCCATCGAATCGGGATTATGAAGGCCATTTTAGGTCAGGTCAATATAGAGATCACTAGAGGTCACAAAAGGTCAAATATTCCCGTATTACGAGGGCCCAGGACATCGCTTCAGAAACTCCGCTAATCTCAAGAACTATGGTCATTACTTTACTGATGGTCATTACTAGAACATATGGTGATGTCTCCCAGCTATGCAGGGCTTGTTATGACCCGAAGTACAAAATGTCTCGCTATGCAGGTAATTAGTGGCCCAAAACTGCAAAAAAAAATATCGACGGAAAATCTGAGGGAAGGAGGTAGACATCAACCCCCGGCAGTGTGCGTGTTTAAGAGGCAATATATCTTCTTTTTTTTGGGGGGGGGATTGGTGATCTTGTTACCGTTTATCACGTGCTTGATATGGCGATAAGCACACGCATGCATGTGTGTTGTACATATAAAGACTGTCCCATCTTAGTACACCTTTTTGTACTCGCATTTGGCCATTCAGCATAAATATTTGAACGGCAACTTCAACAAATGTCATTCAACAAAACTGATCGGCGGCTGGCGCCAGAATTCAATCAATGAGCAAAACTATTTGAACACAAGATTAATCATTCTGCAAATCTCTCTGACATTTCGACATTATTTCAACTGTAGCCGAAATTGTTTGACACTTCACTGCTAGCTTGTATATAGCTTGGGGAGAAGGAATGGACAATCAACATAACTGAACGTCGGTCTGCGAAATGATTCGGCATATGTTTAATTACTTCGTCATTGTTCAAAATTAAACATAGGTTGCGCAAGTGTTGGTGTCATTGAAAAACTTGTACAAGGTACACATTAAGAGATGCTCATGCTGAACTTAATTGTGCAACATGATCATTTGAATATGATCGTTTCTGATATCAAAACATATTTTATTTGTAGGAGATATATAATCATTTTGCATGAAATGAAAGAAATACAAGAACTTTGACATATAAATAAAGAAGAGTGAAAAGGCGCTGACAACAAAAACAGTGACAGTGAAAAATGTATTTGTTTAAGCATATCTATATATTATGCATAGCGGGGTGGCGTAAAACTTCGAGGCAGTTCCCCGAAAATCGTCTTTCATCTGTCTGTAGGTAAAATGTTTCGAATCGTTTTCAATCTGTTGTAATCATTGACGATGTATTTCTCTGAATGACGAAAACTCCACGGGAGGTTTTGTTCAAATTTCGTTCTGTTGGTTCCAAATTGCGAATAATTTCTTGCAATGACGAAGTGTTTTGCTTAATGTCGATAGGTTCTGCAGATTATTGGAATATTTGCTTAATGACGAGTCGTTATGGAATGACGGTGAAAAGTTGAGTTGTATAGTCAATTTTGATGACCAAACGGCAAGAAGTGGTGCCCTCTATAGGTATGCAGTGTTCAAAATAGTTTTGTCCATTGGTCAAATGCGACTGCAAAAAGGTGCTGTACCTTGGATTAGATCTTCGTATTTGTATCAGATGCCGAGTGCTTTTCATGTTCATGACGTCAAATACGAGCATAAAGGACAGTCGGCCAATTCAAGCGCCGAAATGCATTTGACCGCACCGAGCACAACACTAAATGAGATGCATGACAAGTGAATGCTGACTTCACGCAGTCCTCATGCTTGGGGACGAAGCTTGTTGCTTATTTCAAATATATTTTGATTAGTTTTATCATGTTATTCCTTGCTGTGTCGTTGACCAAATAGGCCTGATCCAGTTAGTTCAGTCCAGTCCAGAAAGTCAAGCTATGCCTAAGTAACCGATGGGTGCGACAAAGGAGCGGAGACCAAAGTCGGCGTCGCCCCGATCAGACCACACTAGCCGGGCACAGGGAGCGCATTCCGTGACCGTGGCTGGACTCACCGCACCCAGCCGCCTGTCCGTCGGGAATGGAGTCCGTTTCCCATGGTGCGTGAGTGGCGGCCGTGTCGGAGGGTGCCGACGGCACCGCCCCAGCAGCAGCTTCGGTGGACCGCCGGAGGTGGGATGGAACTCCGGAGACGTCTGACGAGCCGTCTGAAGACAGTTGACGTCTGACGCGCCGTCTGAAGACACCAGGATGACAGCTGGGGTGCGGGACCGGGAGGTACGGTAATGCCGAGTTCACACAGGGGTCATGGACGCCAAAAGGCATCCGTCATTCGTCATTTTACCGGAAGCCAGCCGGACGGGTCGAAGTTGAGTTTAATTTGCCAAAATTGCATTTGCATTCGAATTTGAATTTACCAAATTCAGCTTCACCCCGTCGGGCTGGCAGCCGGTAAAGTGACGATGACAGATGCGGCCGGTAAAGTGACGATGACAGATGTGGCCGGTAAAGTGACGATGACAGATGCGGCCGGTAAAGTGACGATGACAGATGCGGCCGGTAAAATGATGATGACAGATGCGGCCGGTAAAGTGACGATGACAGATGCGGCCGGTAAAAGAACGATGACAGATACGGTTTGGCATCCGCCATCCCTGAACACCGCATGAGGGAGAGGGAAGGGGAATGCAAATCCATTAGAACAATGGAAAGTGAGAAATTTCGGCCCTCGCTAACCGCTGCCACCGCCACTGACCGTCACTTCAGGATCCTCCCGTCCTCACTGACAACAGGTAGCAGAACAAGCTGCGCAACTGTCTCAGAACATAAGTGGCGTTTGATCAATCGTCATTTGTCTTGGAGGGTATTATGCCTTGGGGACAAACGGCGTGGAAAACATTCCCGGCTAATCGCGGTCGCCCCACAGCCTGGTATAGATGGCACTACACTCGACACATGCACACTCGGCACATCGCCCCACAGCCCGGTATAGATGGCACCACACTCGACACATCACTGCACGGCCCGGTATAGATGGCACCACACTCGACACATCCGAACTCGGCACATCACCCCACAGCCCGGTATAGATGGCACCACACTCGACACATCCGAACTCGGCACATCGCTGTACAGCCCGGCATAGATGTCGTGACACTCGGTACACCAGGGAAAGCGTCGCACATTACGTGAACCCCGAGCGTCTCATTCCGAATTGTAAACGCTGGCGGAGGCGTTGAATGCGTTTGAATGCGTCATTTTATTTTGGAGAGGAAGGTTTATCTTCTTCACTGATGAGGTAATAGTTCCTTTATCATCACATTTGTTAGGGTCTGTTCGCATCAATATACGCTGCAGCAACTTCAAAACGGATCCAATGTCATGCGTAGTAACAGCAGCTCATGTATTAATATACAACGCATTGAAGCATTAACAAGATGGGCATCAGCTCAGCGCAGATGCAGCAGCAAACTGATTGTAACACATCGGTAACACACGCGGTTAACTGGTACACAAACGACACATTCACCTCCACAAAATCAAAAAGCAATACAAGTCGCTCTAATTCTGACATACCAATGAGTGGTTTTAATTATGTCTGTACAATACAACATGTGTAACGAAACAATATATCCTACAACTTTGCATGAAATGCAGGAGAATCATCCGTTCCCGATTGGCAAAACAAGACATTGTAGCTCCTCCATGCAAGAAGGAGGGAGCCCGCGCCTCACAATTTGACTGGCTCTCGAAACATTCATAGACATTCAGACATGCAATTTTCACGATCACACCCTCCACTTCGAAACATGTCCAAAGAAAACCATACTGCGTATCGAATCATCCTCAAGAGCACAACTTACCATCGTATCACATGAAAGAACGCATTTATGATGTACGCGAGCCACTCGTTCGCGCTCGAGCGTATCACCATCAACAACTCTCTACTTGGACACGTCCATGATGGACATGACATCCAGCATATTTCTCAAAGCACATAACAACTCGTGCCTGTGACACTCGACACTGTACCGCCCAGACTCGTCGATGCTCCCTGACGAAAGAGTCCACTGTCCAAGCCTCGGTCACCGGACGCCACGCACTCGCACGCCGACCTGATTGTGATCAGCCATGGAGGCAGCAGCGGAGGAGCCACTCTCTGAGATCATAAGGATGCCTACCTCCTCTTACATCCATCCTGCCCCACTCCCGAGTCCTCAACCGAAATCTCCCGCAGTGTCTTCACGTTATGTCTCCACTCGAGCCACACTGCCGATGTCTCACACTGTCTCACTGTTGTTGGAAGTGGCTCTGGCTCCACTTAAAACCACCGCCTGAAGCGGCCCGGTCCGTCGATGCAGGCAAGCTAACCCATGTCACTACGCACGGCTTCCGATGACCACAGACCGCGGCTCTGTCCGTCACTGGAACAGCGTCGTCATCGACGCCTCCGTCACTGAATTCTGTCTCTGGTCCGTCAGGATATATCCCGGTGTTCCGTCAGGACCCATCCCCGTGTTACGCTGCGTCGATCGAACACTGCGATGATGGAAGATGTCACACGTCGACGCCTCCCTGTTTGCCGGTCACGTTGGAAGACGCTGCCTGCGTCTTCTTGTCCGCCCGGCACGTCTGCGTCTTCAGCTGAAGCCGCGCGTCACCGGCCGTCGCGGTGTTCATCACCTCCGATAGCGGCGGTCAGTGTCACAAGAGGGCAGCACCGCCGCAGCCGCGGCTCTATGGCTGCTTCTGTACGAGCCACGATGCGTGTTCGGCACCGTGCACCAGCCCCCGATATTCCGGCATTGTCACAATGCACTGTCGTAGCCTTTTCTGCTCTATTCTCCGGTCGCCGAGCGTCCATAACAGAGCCTGTCCGCCGACAGGTCGCCGTCAGCCTCTACACCGAGTCGATGCCGCTGAGCTGAGCGCAGGCCATCATCAGGATGTCCTTCTTCTCCTTGGGGAAGCGGAGCTCGCGGCCGGCGCGGCGCGCCTGCTCCAGCTCCAAATCGGCAGCTCTCAGCTCCTGAGCGAGCACGTTGGGCATCTCCTGGGGACGGGACGAAATGCGGTGAGGCGGAGGTCACGGCTTCGAAACCCACCACAGGCAGAATACCCATACCCAGTCCATCAATGGTCTAGACACGACAGAACAGCACCTCCCACTGTATGCGACCTGTTAACTCTTCCCGACGAGAGCTTCTCGCAACCTTAGCCATCAGGGGAGACTGGAAGCATCCTCGCGTATCATCGTGTCGTGGAGCCTGCTGCTTTGTTCCGGCCTCACCTGTTCCCTGGCGATCCAGTCGAGCGCCATCTGCGATCTCATGTCGTCGTCCAGAGTGCGGTGGGAATAGTGAGCGACCACCTCTTGCCGCGAGCACTGACGCTCCCGCATCGCCTGCACACAGCGCCGCACGGTGTCACAATGCGGCCGAATTTTGGGACAAAAAGAAGTTAAAGGACAGGGTCCTGCTGAATCCTCGTTGCGGCCCAAACTGGAACTTCAACGAACCTTGAACTGAAATTGTGTGTATCGATTCATCAGTTATTACTTTAAATGCACCGATGTAGCAAAAATATGAAGCACAAAATATGAAGCACAAAATATGAAGCACAAAATATGAAGCACAAAATATGAAGCACAAATACATGAAGCACAAAAATATGAAGCACAAACACATTCATGTAGAACGTCCCCAACAATTAAAGGGAAATTTGTAACCTTTGGCGGTAATGAAAAAAACAGTCAAAATCAACGTAACGAATTTTGTGTCACTGCTGGTAAGACTCAAACGTGCAGCCACATCACCAAACAGGATATACTCGTATTAGGAAATGATTTTTGACCCATCTCCAGCTCTAAAAAAAATTGCCTGATTATGATCCGCACTATTTCGGCATGATGGCCGCCCCCATAAATATTGCATTTTTCTTACGTTCTTGGTGGAGTGTTCCGCTACGCATTTTGTTTATTTCGCTAAAATATAGTCACCATAAATATTGAATGAATTACCAAATTAAAGTGTGAATTAAATTAAAGCAAAGTTTATTAAAAGAAACAAAACACAAAATAATAATAAAAAATGTCCTAACGAGAGGTTCTGCTATGCAGTTTGCTTACATTTCTTTTGCGCCGCCAAGCAGAATATTCAAATTCGCCGCGGAGAAAGACCAAAGACGGGCGGAATCCGACGACACGGTAAAAGGCATTGCGTACTTAACTTAGCCATAGTATCCGCGAATCGTGTTGTTTCATGTTTTTCAAAAATAAAGAGAGGATTGTGTTTGACTAAAAAATAATTGTGAATAGAACTTTGAATAGAAAACACGATGATAACACTCTGTTGTTGGTACACTCCAAAGTCCTAACTAAATTTCTCCTTAAAATGTCATGTAGTGACGGTGCGATTCCAGTCATTCCAGAGTCTGTTAGGTTAGGGAAGTACCTACGGTTTTACTAAAACTTGTGCGAAAAATCTATCTTGGAATGAAGATTGCAGACGATTGAGGGCGAAGTTTTTTAAACGGACTGGAGTGGCTGAACAGGGGAAACTGGCTCTATCACTTGTCAAATGTTGTATTTTAGGTGACAATGTCCCTTTAAAGGGACATTGTCATATAGAAGCTCTTCAACATGCCTCAAAAATCTATTGAATAGTAATAAACCAACACAATAAACCCAACCAAACGCGCAAAATATATAAGCGACAGCGAAGAACATATGGTTACGTTAAGTACGCAATGCCCTTTACCGTGTCGTAGTATTTCGCCCGTCTTTGGTCCATACTCCGCGGCGAATTTCAATATTCTGCTTGGCGGCGCAAAAGAAATGTAAGCAAACCGCATAGCAGAACCTCTCGCTAGGATCTTTTTTGTTTTATGATTTAATTTATTTTAATAAACTTTGCTTTCAGTTGATTCAGAAATTAATTTTGTAAGTTATGCAATATTTATGGTGGCTATGTTTTAGCGAAATAAACAAACTGCGTAGCAGTTTGAAGCATCACCAAGAACGATTGAAAAAATGCAATATTTATGGGAGCGACCATCATGCCGAAATAGTGCGGACCATAATCCGGCAATTCTTTTGAGAGTTGGAGATGAGTCCTAAAATCATTTCCTAATATATCCTGTTTGGTGATGTGGCTGCACGTTTGAGTCTTACCATCAGTGACACAAAATTCGTTACGTTGATTTTGACCGTTTTTTTCTGCTTTAACGCTAAAGGTTGACAATGTCCCGTTAACGTAAGATACCATTTACCTTCAGAGATCCGTTCCAGTGGAGGAGCTGAAAAACGGTCATGAGTTCCTGAAACTCGAGCATCGTCTTCCCCTTGTTAGACTCCAGCATGAACCGGAAGGCGCCGATGCCCGTGTTTGGGTTGTCTGCGATGTCTTGACTGCCCTGTAACAGAGGAGATAGCGCTCAACAGGCAGCTCTGGCGGTCGATAGAGGGCGACAGTAGGTTATACATAGAGGGCGCCCGTGTAGACACCTATCACAAGCCTCGAAACGTCAGGGTATCATGCAAGGCTCGGCACTGCATAACGAAGATAGCACCTTAGACCATGAACACACTTCAATCATTGTCACACAAACCCACTTGAAATAATCATCCTCACACCACTTCCAAACGTATCCGTCAGATCCGAGTCTATTCGCGTTCAACGACGCGAGCCTCACCTCGTCTCTACTCACATTGAACGTAGTCCTGGCGTCGCCGACGGCTCTCTCGATGAACTCGTCCGAGATGCAGCGGGAGGGGTGGTCGTTGAAGACAGAGTTCATCAGCGCGATCTTAGCGCTGCTCCGTCGCGCCTCCGCCTTGGTCGGACAGTTCTGTCGGCCAAAACAGGGAACGGGTTAGGTTTACGGGTGTTGAGAAGAAAAGAGGTGTTGTGCAGACTTTTCGCGTCAGCTTTGTCAACGATTTTTATCTGTAAACTAGCATTTGTTACCGGTTAGCATCTGCAAAGCACAAGGGTTACATGTTACCTGTCATCCGTCGGAGATCCAACACAGCGTATTTCCTAATAGGGATGTTCAACATATGTATATGTAGAAGTATGGGGCAATTTCCGGGCGCCGTTTTCTTGGATCGTGCTTTGCAGACGGACCGTTTAACGTTGATCACGGTCCGCTTGTATGCAGTGTCCGTACCACAGGTCGGGTTAGCCGGTGTCAGATGATGTATGGGTGGGTAGGGTGGCCGGCGGCGGGTCTACCTGCAGACTCCCTCCGTCCCTCCCTCCCTGCCTCCTCCCTCCTTGCCGTCCTCACTCCGGCTGCAGCCAGGGAGAGCAGCCCGGGAGCAGGGCGGGGGAGGGGGGGGGGAGGAGGGGCCGATAGAGGGTCATAATCAACCCGTCCCGGCCGGCCGGCCGACTGACTGGGGGACTCCTGCAGATCAGGGGGAGGGGCCCGCTGCTGGCAAACCGCCAACCGCCGCGCCTCCGAGGCAGCGGTACTGCTCTCCTCACCACCGCTCCCCCGGGGGGGGGGGGGGCGATTCGGCGATACCAACCGCAGCTCCCGGGCAGCGAGATGGCGTTACCTACCACCGCTCGGAGGCAGCAGTATAGAGCTTCCAGCCACTGCACCGCACGCAGCGATTTGGGGCTGCCAAACACCGCTCCGAGTCGGCGATTTAGTGCTGTGCCTAGCGGTCGCTCCGAGGCATCGGCTCGACGCTGCAGCTGGGCGTTGCAGTTGGGTGTTGCAGTTCGGCGTTACAGTCGGGCCGCTGGCGCCGGGTCGTGGTCAGATATCGTCAACCGACTGACCGACTTAATGCCGCCAGTTCTCGGTAAAGGGTCTGGAGATACCGGCTGAACAAGGTACGCCGTCTGTCCAGGAAGTTACGGCCGGTGTACCGGGTAGGCCGCCCCAGGCCACAGACAGTTACTGGTACTCGTTTGTCCGTCCAGCTGCCGGGCGGCCTGGCCAGAGGTGGTGTCCGACACGAGAGATACAGCCCAACACCGCCATGCTCATAGGTCGGCGTCAACGCGTCACGCAGACGACGTCTGAATTCTGGACGGTGGCGTGCACTCAGCCGTCATGAATTCCTGGCAGGCAGCAGCAATGCCAATCAAATATGCGTGGTCACCTTCCTGGCCGAATCTGACCAGGAACGGACTTGGTCGCCAGCACCGGGAGGACATTGTACGGAGACGTATCTGGCTGGTCGGTGATTCGGCCATCGTACTGGCCGGCGTGGTCGCCGTTTTTGCGTTCAGTGCTGACCGCCCGCATCGTCGACCGGCTCCGAACAGTCAACGTGGGCGGCACAGGGGGGAATAACGGTGTCACACGCAAAAACTGAACCCACCGCAGACACGTACACGCACGCACGCACGCACGCACGCACGCACGCACGCACGCACGCACGCACGCACGCACGCACGCACGCA
>JARFNZ010147999.1:0-10062 GCA_031763405.1 Balanus nubilus
CCCTGGATCCGCCCCTGTCTGTGGCAGGGATACATTGGCAGCCGGCAGGTTTCCTGATATCCCCCGAAACGTAATTTGTATACAATACGTGGCGCCCACGTCGAACCACGGCGCCCTCTAACTCGAAAATGCCGCTCCCACGGGTCGGCCGCCCCTCCCTCGGAAAAATGTTAGATCTGCCCCTGTTACAGAATGTCGCTTTTTGGAATGAAGTGGATATGTGGTTAAAATATATATGCAAACAACATAATCATCATCCATTTAATGAGTATTTTAACAAAAATGGTCATTTGAGTGTGGGTCTGCAGTTCTTCACTCCTTTTTCAGTATTTCAGAACCCTGAGGAGTATGCAAGGTCCACAAATCTGATTTAAAATGATTCATGTTGAAGTTACTTGTAATTCAAAGTATCACATGTGAATCATTTCTTGTTACCAAAAAAAAATGATTGAAAGTTGACAATTGAAAAACTGCTTGGTAGAATCACAGAATAAATAAATCCAAATTGATTCAGTGTTTGTCTTAGTTTTGTTTTTGTTTTTAGGATCTGGGGACCAAACCACCACCACCTATAAATTATAACTTTTACAACAAATAATAAATAATTGCAAGTGAATTAGAATCAGAATTATAGTCAGATCAATGCACTTTGCTGTGAATCAGATTTGTGAATAACTCAAAATTGTAATGATTGATTCAATCATGATTCACCAGTAACTATAAATGATTCATTCATTATTCAATCTTTTAAGATTACCACTGGCTAGTGAATCACAGTGATTCACAGGCTTGTGTGAACAATGATATCAAGGAATCATGTATAAATGATTCAATCACAATAATAATCCATGTATACATGTAAAAAGTACATACACTCTGAATTAGTGTGCAAACATGAAACAGACCAAGTGAAGGTCCTGAAAGTGATCTTGGCATGTGTTGACATCAGAACCATTCACAAATCTGTTGTGAATGAACGGTGAATCGATTCACCTTATTCTCTATGGTGTTTAAATCAGAATTTCATCATTTGGTTTCTACTGGAATTACTGATGAATCAACCATGCAGAAATGTAATCATTTTCAAGTCTATCACAGAATCCAGGTAATGATATGATGGAATGGGTAGGCAGTTGTACTAAGGTTACTGCCTTGCCTGACATGCTAATGAATAGCAAACCTGTCACCACTATTTGAAGATTGGGGGATGGATGCATTTTATCCCTCGCACTGCCTGTGGTTCGCGTCGAACACCAACTACCGGGGGGTGTTGATTTTTCGCCGCCTCCCCCCCCCCCCCTCCTAAGATCTCGTAAATCACGCAACGTATCAACAAATGACGAACAGTGTTAAATAGATTGTGACAAGGACTATGGAAATGTATTAAGTTATTTTCAGATTAGGTCAATGTTGAGGCCACCAAAGATCACCGAAGGTCAAATATTGTGATATTACGAGAAGCTGGGACATCGCTTCAGCAATCCCCAATTATCTCGGGAACTAAGATAGCTAAAAAGAAACGAAAAAACAATCCAAAGCTCTTGAAATTCCCCATCGCAGCAATTTTGTCAAAGTTGACCTCGGGTCAACGTTTTAGACTCCAGAGGTCATGGAAGTTCAAAAAGCCATTCGTTTTTCTGGAATAACTTTTTAGCTGTAAAAAATAACGCTATTATTTTTGTACCATCGTGTTCCTCTCGTCAAGACGAATCAAATCATGCCATTCTTTACCAGAAAAAGGTATTTTTAACAATTTTGCCTTAGATCCATGTCACGTGTGCCAATTTTGGCAGCGCCGTTTTCCCGCTATCGACAAAAAAAACGAGGGGGGAATCATCCCCTCCAGTAGTGCGAGGGTCAAGACAATGGTTTCCCCCATAGCCATATTTAAATTTGAAAATATTGGGGATGCATCCCTCTATCCTCCCACTTTTGATGCGAATGCTGCCTGACAAGTGGCATTAGCTTTCCATACCATTTTTCAATCACAATTTGTGATGTAGAAAGATGCTGATTAAGCCCTTAGAGTGGAAACTCTGCCTAACTGTAGAAAAAATGTACTTTGTTGACACACATGCACCTTGTCTTGCCGTTCATATTTTGTATCAGAAGTGTGATGTTGTTAACCCGCGTCCCGATGAGCTATTTCCGACCCCTGCCCTCCGATGAGGGGGGAGGCGTTTCGCCCCCCAAACTACTGGGCCGATTTTCAAAATCAAACAGCATTAGGTAGCCCTGTACATGAACTTTTAGAAGAGCATTATAAATTTGATCTTAAGGTCACTGATGACGTCATAGGTCAGGTCAAAGACACAGTTTTTGCCCGTTTTCGCCGGGTGCGATTGCCAGGCAAAATAACGATATTGAACGCATAAGAAGTAACTAAATCGGCATGAATCGTGTTCCTGACACTTTCAAGTACCATTCCGAGCCTTTTGTAGTCATGGGTAAGGTCAAGGTAATCATGGGTAATCATGGATGCATTATTTTCCTTTGGCCAGTATGTGCGGAATTGACGTCGGAAGGGGCCTGCAGTGTTTGGTGACGCTGCTAGAGTTATTTTGGGAGATATTTGGATATTTTGGGAAAAGGGGAGGGGGAGGCGTTACGTACATAGAGATCTTATATTCATAGAGATGCCCTACGCTTAAAATCGTGGCAGTTTGTTGGAGGAAATTATGCAAGGAATAAACGTCTAAATGTCGTGCTAAATTGACTGTGGCCTCTTCCAAAAGGCAATTTTTTTTTTAATTTCTTTCTTTAGCGAGGTTTCCGGAATAAAAAGAGGATAGGATTTAACTACATTTTTACCGCGTTATTGATCCATGAGCATTTGAAAGTTCATCTTCCTGTAAAGAAGACTGTTGTCGAACTCATCACGAGCACCAGACCGCTCAGAAAGGTAGCTTAAAAACCTCCACTAAATTGCCACGAAATCAAGTGATTTAACATGGGATGGGCATCTCTATGTATATAAGATCTCTATGGTTCTAACTTCTCATGATGGACTTCTGATGATAAACAAATGGCTATGGAGCTCTGATACTCCCGACACCACTGACTTGTCACTCGTGCGTCATCATTTATCAAACACTCGGCGACGCCGACACGACTCACGACAGATGGCACCGCCTCACGCTCCTAATCACTCTGTCAACGTCACACCGGCCGCAAGATCTGCCTCTGTCGGGACGCCGTCAGTCTCTCTCCTCCTGCACAGAGATGCGTACCTCTCCGCTGCTGCTGCCGCTACTGCCGCTGCTGGCGGCTGGCGGGCCAATGTCCCTTCAGCCGCAGATGGCCGCTGGTCCGCCCGACACCCTGCAGCTGGTACACGTGCTGTACCGGCACGGCGCTCGCAGTCCGGTCGAGGACTACCCCACCGACCCGAACCTGGACCCCTGGCCGCTGGGGCTGGGCCAGCTGACTAACGAGGGCAAGCAGAATCAGCTGGAGCTGGGCCGGTTCCTTCGCCAGCGCTACGACGGCTTCCTGCCGTCGCTGTACCACATGGACTTCACCCGGGTGGAGTCGACAGACGTGGACCGCTGTCTGATGTCGGCCCAGGCCAACCTGGCCGGCCTGTTCCCGCCGCAGGGCGAGGACGTCTGGGACGTCGAGCTCGCCTGGCAGCCGATCCCCGTGCACACGGTACCCGTCCAGGACGACCTCAAGCTCAAGACCTACCAGGACTCGTGTGACGCGTACGTGCAGGAGCGCGATCGCGTGTTCGCTTCGGACGAAATGGCCGCCATAGACATGGACAACGCCGGGCTGTACACATACCTGAGCGAGCACAGCGGACTGGACATCCACAGCGTGGACAGGGTCGGCGACCTGTACGATACCCTCTGGATCGACTCCCGGCACAACCTGACTGTGCCGTCGTGGGCGCTGGCGGTGCCGCCCGGCTACAGCGCCCCGGCCTTCCCGGACCTGATGAAGCCGATGCGGGACCTGCAGTTCGCCCTGTACGGGGTGACCCCGCTGCTGCGCCGGCTCGGCGGCGGACCGCTGGTCAAGGACATGCTGGAGCACATGCGGGACAGCGTGGAGGGTCACCTGCAGCCGCCCAACAGGAAGCTGTTTGCGTACTCGGGCCACGACAATAACGTGGCTTGTCTGCTGACCACCCTCGAGGTAGGTAGAGGCCAGGGATAATTGGTTGGAAACATATAACGATCCAGAAATGTCTTTTGCCTCAGCGAATTCGTCTCCTTTCTCGCCAACAATGTGTTTAACCGGCGCCCCGCTGGGGTCTCCAGCCGAACGCGCCCGCAGCAGGATAGATTTCCTCCTCTTATCTCCCGAACCAATGGTCGCAAACAAAACAACGCAATGGACGCAAAAGGATGGAAACGAAAACTTTCGAGAAAATGTTTCTAGCATACTGAAAATTGTATTTACAAGGTCTTGTTTGAGGTCAAGGTTAGATCAAAAGTCAAAACTACGTGTTATCGGCTTATTGGCTGCAGGGACCTGATCATCAACAGCGGTTAGACCAAACCAAGCCAAAGTACTTTTAAGCAAAAGAAGAAGGCACTGATAGAGTATGATTTCTATACAAAGTACAATTGAATGTCAAGGTCAGGTTACAAAAGTTCACTATGTGCAAAAGTTACATGAATCCGTCTGACACACGTTTTGTGGCTTGTTTCAGACGTAAAATTATATAGGAATGGTAATTTTTTCAGCTGACTTCATTTGAGTGAAGGTCAGGTCAAGATCCGATAAAATGGTTAAGTTTTGAAATACATAATTTCTATGAAAAACACATGTTTAAGAATAATTTTTGTGCCCGGAATCCAATGGTGTTATTTGTGTTTACGTACGTGGTCAAAAAACCAAAACAGCAATTGAAAAATGACTTCATCAGAATATACACTTATTAGAGTCATTTCAGTTGAATTAATGGAGATATTGATTTAAAGTTTGCCATAGCAATTGCTCATATGTATTTCTGGCACATTTTTTCCGGTATTTTAATAGCTTAAAATTTTGGTTCTTGTGGCTATTTTCCCCAAAAAATACTTTTGGAATTTTGGATCCAAATAGAAAAATAACTTACCCGAGATAGCTTTTATGAAAATAATGTCATTTCCTTTTTCTAACGTTTTTTGTTTGCAACTTGCCTAAAAAACGCTGTTGTATAATAAATCAAACATGTGTCGGTTTTTGACCGAAAATGGCGTGACATGTCACAATCACTTCAACGTGATTTTGTTTAAAAAAATGTATATAACTTACATAGCTGTATATAGGCTTCGCCGTGCCGTGTTGACTCGTCTCCATGTCCTCCCGCAGCTGTATAACGGCCTGGCGCCGCCGCTGGCCAGCGCTGTGCTGGTGGAGCTCCACAAGGAGCCGGAGCTCGGCGCCACCGTCCAGCTGCACTACCGGAACGACACGAGCGTGGAGCCGTACCAGCTGCAGCTGCCCGGCTGCGACCTCAGCTGCCCCTGGGAGACGTTCGTGCAGCTCACCGGGGACGTGGTGCCCGATGACGTCAAGGCCGAGTGCACGGTCTAGGGGGGGGGGGGGCAGCGGCAGCCGACCGGCCATTGCAGGCACAGGGCGGCGAAGTCGAGCGACCTAACACAGTGAAAAGGAGAAAAAGGGATAGGTACGCAGGCGAGACATGCTAACCCAGAAACTTGCGAGAAAACACACACACAACACTCGTGAATGACTAGGTAAGCATGAGTAATGCCTGCAGTGTCTTCCGCGTTTGGGTTAGTTTGGCTCATCTGAGTCATGCCCCAGAGGAACTGCATTCTAGGTAAGGAGATAGTCCCTAAGCTACGTCATGACGCAAATCTGGCATCAATGCCTTGACAATGGGAGAGTCATTACACTTTGACGCTTAGTTTTATAAAATATAAGTATAATATTGTGTCTTATATAATTCCTATTGATGGTCAACGTCTTGCAACGTAGCAACGTCAACGTCTTGCGTCTGTAAACTGCAC
Organism: Balanus nubilus; assembly: GCA_031763405.1. NCBI lineage: Eukaryota > Metazoa > Arthropoda > Thecostraca > Balanomorpha > Balanidae > Balanus > Balanus nubilus. The sequence goes on from JARFNZ010147999.1 coordinate 5,970, forward strand.
CGGAAGGCACATGTGCATTGCGGTGCAGTATCAAAGTTCATCTCTTTCTAAACTCTATCGTCTATTCGGAAACAGAGGGAAACGTCGCTGGATATGGATGTGTCTGCTTATAATATATACAATTCAACATACCATTTAACATAAAATTCACACTCACCTTGACTCCCCTGTGCATGGGATGTGCCTCGTTGGAATCGCGGATGACTTCAGGAGTATCCTAAGATTTTTAGTTGCAGCCTTGCCGTGGTTAGGTAATAAGTTCAAAACTAATATCTCTCACATAATTCTCGTCTACAAAACGTTTGCTGCAAGTGCACACTCTCTTGTGTTCCAGGTTGATGGAATAATCCCGTCTGTGCTCCTCCAAACAAGTTAGTTGCAATTCAGGGTCTTTCGGCAGTCTATAATAGATATGGATTTGGACAAGATGCGTCGTTTGTCATGTGATTTCATAGTATCTCTCTTACATTCTGGCGCATGACAATACGGCATGTTTGTTACCTAAATGTGCAACACCGCCAAAAACCCTTACACTAACAGTTATTCAGCATTCAACTATTGAGTTAAATATTTCAAATTCCTACACGACTGAATTAAAGGGAAAGTGTCTACTGCTTTTAATTGCCCACAAATTTTCCCTCAATAAGTAGCTATTGTTTTCACGCTGGAATGGAATAAAACTCATATATAAGCCTCAAGCAATACAATTTCGTTTGAATTGTTTCGGCTTATTTCGGTGTAGAAGCAGTTTTTACTATGGTGAAGGCAAACACGAAAGAAGAAGTATTTACCAATGTTATTACTTATGGGACAATGTTTTTTCTTTCCGTTTTTGCTAGAATATGAGAAACATCTTATGTGCGTTATCACGGTTTTTAGCCTTAACATTTTCTACGTTTCTCATTCTTTCGGCTTTACATATTTACGTTAGCATTTTTGATGTTTTACGTTTGTACGCATTCTGCCTGCTATCTTTTTTAAAATACACTTCACTATTTTGCACTTCACATTGGAAGGTTGTTCAATTTTTGCCTTTCTTATTCTTTAGGTTTTAATGTCTTGTGCAATGTGCTGGGTTTGATTCCATGTTTAATCATTTGTGCCTTTACCTAGCAATTAACTTTTTTGGTACTTTATTTTCCAGTTTCAATTTTTATCTGATAACTTAATTTTGATATTTCATCGATATATTTGTTTGGTAGGACAGCTAGAAAAAGAAGGTGAAGATTGAAGACGTATTTTTTTAATATTTTTGAAGATGTTAGATTCTCGGACTTCAGTTTTCATGCTATATCGCTTAATGTCATTGTCGGGAGGGAGCCATTATCCCCTCTCTTTTTGTGTTAGAATTAACAAAGATCATTCTTCCCATTGCTTTTTGTCATAGATATAATGCTTTCTCTGAATTTAGTCCGGGTGTTTTGATGGGATGGATGTCCGCAAATTGTTGACTTATCTATCTTTTTGACCTTAGACCTCACGGAAAGCAAACAAACAAAAAACTCACAGTCACACAGTCACAAAAAAACCTCACGGAAAGCAAAACCATGGTATGTTTTGTTTGATTTCACGGCTGCATGGAAGCCAAGCTCTCCCGGTTTCGGCACAACGGCGCCCTCCCGCCCGCGAATCACCCCTCGCGACACGCGAGCTGCGCACTGCGCGCCGATGGCCAGGCTTACGGGGCGAGTTTTCGGCCAGCCACGGCTAAAAGATGCATCGCATATTGGAAAGCTAGCTCTGGCTACTAGCTAGCTATCTGTGAATATAGTGACAAAGTTCCAGCCACCTTCACTCGCTATAAACAGCTTTTCAGGACAATTGAATCAATCTATTTGCCATGTGTAGCCTCTGACCGGGACTCGTATGACGAGACTGCGCCGGTTCAGCTCGGATAACTTCCAGACTGTACAGTATGTAAAGCAATTTAATTGTAATGCATTGAAGACGGGATGGTGCCGTAGTGCTGAAACCGGGAGTGCCCGGCTTTCATGCAGCATTGCAGCCAAGCAAACTATCTCATGTTTTTTTATGTGAGAGATTACATATTATACACATGCTATACATATTAGCATTACATATTAGCGCAGAGCATGCCGAATCGGTGAACATGTCATTTTTCAGGATTTACGTCATAATTTACACGGTAGCCCAAGCCAGCTGGAAAATAAGATTTTCGACAAAATGTCGATTTTAAAAAAGCCATCGATGAATTCTTGACAAATTTACGACGCTGGGGTACATTGGTAAGCTGATTTGCAGAGCTGGCAGAATTTAACTAATATGTAAATGCTATATGTAATGCTAATGTGTTCGCCGTCTAGTCGACAGCGTTCGTCAGCTTCAGCGACGACCAATAGTAAACTCCATTGGTCGCAAAGCGCTGACCACCGCCATGAACTAAACCTCGTTGGAACTAAAGTGGTCGCCTATCATTTTCCCGAATGGATTCGCCGCATCAGCAAGCATCGCCGCATCAGAACTGTTTCGCTAACTGACGGTGCTGGCGATTATTCGCCTGATGGTGCTCGCTGCGGTGGGTGCCCGATGGTGCCCTGATGGTGCCCGACCCTGGGCCCAGTATGTCCCGCAACAGTGGGACACACAGGGAGTGTACAGTTACACTGTATGTACGGGCACCGGAGCACGGTCAGCTGATCGGGCGGGTGACGTCACCCTGGGGCCCAGGTGGATCTGAAGGCCCGTTGGAATGGAGAGGGAGGGGGGGGGGGGGGGGGGGGGGCATGGTCCGATGCCCCCCCATCGGACCATGGGGTCCGATGGGGGTAAGCCGGCCTGATATTACTCGAAGCATATCTTATGGTATCGTGTCATGATGGTTATTGATGATTGAATGAATGAATGCATGATTCTTTCCCTATTTTAGTACCTAAAGGAATTGTGTGTTGATATTGGTACTGATCGCCGATATAAAAACAGGTACCTACACTGTTAGATAAGTTTGATAAGAGTTGGAGAACATTTAGCAGTTTGTTCATTGTGAAGAAGTTGTTGAAAATGACCATTTGTGCTAATAATATATTATTTTAAGTCAAAAGAACAGCCAAAATATTCTAACGAGTTTCGATTCACTAATCAACATCAGAGAATGATGACAATATTATTGTGGGACAATATTCCTATGGGATGTAGAAGAACAGCGTTTGAAAGCTCAACATTTTTAACACGCGCTCAGGAGGGGGGAGGGGGCAAAATATGCCCCTCATGTTTTTTCATTACCTGCCTATAATTCAATTACACACATTGTGTAAAAACTTTGATCTCGGGTTATGTCAGGTCAGGTCACCAGGTCAGGTCAAAGTACGGACATGTGAAATTTACCGTTTTGCAAGTTCGCGACTGTGCTTTGTCCACATTTTTTGGCGAATTGGTTTTACAATTTCAGGATTTCCTAAGAGGGCAGATACCTACAACATATTATCTCGGATTTCTTTTTATCTCGGTGACCTGAGGTCAGGTCAATTTCCCAGCATCCTCATTATAAGTCAATGGGGAAAATACAGATCATTCCTTTTCGGAGGAAACGCGTTATATCTGTCTACTTTTTGTAGGATCACGTAACCTTAGGCTATTCTTGATGACCAAAGTGCAATATTTGATCAGTCAAATTTTGATGTTGACCTTGAAAGGTCACCACGTATACACTTCGAAGCGCCTTGACGAGAGAAACACGATGGTTCTAAAATTATTGTCCTATCTTTTTTTAGATTAAAAGTAATTCGAGAAAACATTTACCCTGAAAAACAGTCATTGACCTTTGATGACCTCTGCAGCCTAAACTATTGACTTGAGGTCGAATTTGAGGACAACGTTACGATAGGGAATTTCAAGAGCTTTCGATTGCTTTTAGCTTTTCTTCCTAGCTATCATAGTTTTTGAGCTAGAGCGAAAACTATGAAGGTCGGGTTTTTAGGCCCGAGTTTGCGAAAATTTTGCAAATTTGACCTCATTTGACCTTTAAAATATTGACCTAGAATCATGAGGATTGCACACTAAAGAGTTCCTCAACGCCCGCTGCTACCCTTCAACTTTAGTTATTTTAGCTCTTATGGGAGCTGAGATCGTAGGGGGG
>JARFNZ010148010.1:0-10062 GCA_031763405.1 Balanus nubilus
CCCCCCCCCCCCCCCCCCCCCCCCCCCCCCCCCCCCCCCCCCCCCCCCCCCCCCCCCCCCCCCCCCCCCCCCGCAATTCACAATATATCAAGTCGTTTCTTGCCATGCAACGTCATAGTATGGGGGCGACTTAGATGCTCAGAAGGGGGGCATGGCCCAGTGCCTCCCCTAAATAGGCCTCTGGTTCTTAGAATACTGATCAGCCAATGATCAGCGATCTGGCATCACCGCCCGATCATCTGGCACCGTGGCGGTGACGTCAGCTTCTGTTGCTGTCACGGTGCTTCCTCGGGGCCGAACGGGCCCCGAGTTTGTTTTTAGGGAAAATAAACAGGGGCTGGTGACAGATGGCGGCATATCTTGCGAAAACATGGGTCAAAAGAGTCGTAAGTCTGCCGATGGCGTTGAGTTGTAGTGAATAAGCGTGCCCAATTTCTGATATTGTTGGTATATTATTTGGTAATGGTTGCTCATTATTAATTTCGTTTTGGTTTTGAAAGTACATGTTTATCTTTTTATGAAGTTTTGACCGAAAATTATGCAGAACAACATCGATGTATCATGCATGTTGTTTCTCAACAGCCTGTTGAATTCCTGAGAGTTTATTTACAGCACCGCTAACTTTTTTCTTTTATGGTTGCAAATGTTGTGGCACATTTTACGGAATTGTGGATGTTTGAGTCCTAGGATATAAATCCGAAAACCTTCGTAACATTTACCTACCACTTATAACTTTAGAACAATGCAAAACGGTACCTACCTATTCAGTCACAAAATGTTTTGTGGTTGGGGACGTTCTTTGGGATTTACCTTTTATCACAGTTGTAACATTTCTAGCTTTTGTTACAATAACTCATGTTGCCGGCTGTCGAGAAGATGTTTATTGAATGAGAGTGTTGACTTTAATTCAGTGCTGGTGGCCCCGGAGCGTTCACACCTCCGGGAGATACTGGCGATAAATGACGTCACTGTTTATTAGCGTGTCATTAGATGTCAGACTTCATGATGTCTTATCCCCGTCTGACTCAAATGTTTGCCTGGGCCACAATCTCATCTCAAATCTGCTGTAAAGTTGACTTGGTGCCGATCAAGTGGGTGTTAGCTTTTCGAACAAACACAAGCGCCGACATCGTGGTGTGATTTGCCTAAATCTGCTGCCGGCTTAGTGCGTGTTTGATGTTTGTCGTTTCCGGCTGGCGTAACACGAATGAGCCGGATATCACCCAATCGCATTTTGCGGATGCTCAATTGCTGATGTCACTGTCATCAGTAAGCAAGGTGCCAGGAAATGCAGCTAGTTTGATCCTGATGGAAGCTTCCAGCTGTGCAATGTGTAATGTGTATGCGAATTATTTGTTTATTGATTTAACCTGCAATTGCCAACGCTAAACCAGAGGCGCGAATATTTGTGTTCGATGATGTTAAAAACTCGCTGCACAAATTTATTAAACATTTTTTTGCTCGATGATGTTAATTACTCGCTACCGAAATTCACCAAATTTGAAGTCACGGCCGCCGTAGCCGGCACGAGTCAGAGTCAGTCACGGCCAGAGCCAGAGTCAGAGTCAGTCACGGCCAGAGTCATAGTCAGAGTCAGAAAGGCACTCCGAGGAGGGAGGAGTGATAAGCGCGCAGTGCGTGCGTTCTCGTCAGAGGAGTCCGGTGATAAAGACGTGACCGCCGGTGCCACAGCCGTATTTGGTCCGGTCTGTGCGGACCTGAAGACGATGATCGGTAGATGTTGGGAAATCCTGCTTGAGGGTTGTCACGTTTGCTGAGGGATTTCTTCAGTTTTTGTCTTCTGATCGCTGCCCAAATTAAAAAAATTAAAGCAATGCGTTGTGGCATTGTGCAAACCAGTGGTGGTATGGTCAATGCTGGCCGACATTGTAAAAACAATACCACAAATATGGATACGCTAAACTGTAACGGACGGGTAGGTATTTGTTCCAGGAATATATTTATTTAAACATTGTTTCCAGACTGTTATATCTTCTCTCATTTTAAATTCCAATGCAACCTAAAAACACAAACATTTCATGCACTTTGAACATTTTAACAACATTCCATCACGCCTTGCCACAACCTCAACCGCAACTTCAACCACAGTTTCAACTGCAACTGAATCCACAGTCGGGTGTGCCGGGCAGGGCCAGGTCATACCACTCGGCGTGGTTGGAGGGCTGGCCTTCTTGGAGTTGGCCTGGCAGATGGACAGTTTCGACGAAAACTGTCCCTGATTCACCGGGCCTGCAAGGGCGGAGTCAGTCTTGATGACTGGGAGAACCAGTCAGCTACTAAAAAGCAGAACATTTTCCGTCACTTCTTCGCTTGTGGATTCACTATATTCTTTGCTTAAACTTGAAAGCTGTGATAACATTTCTACCATTTCGTGGGATGATTGTCTGTGGCTTGTTCCGGGTAGATCGGTGACCTCCCATTTTGCCATCACTGGACGCGCCTCTGGCCAGACATCACGAAGGCTGTAATGTCAGGTGTTCTGCAGACTCCTGCCATGCACGACACTGCGGCCCGCTCCAGTGACGAACTCTCATTGGCTGTCCGAAGGTGGTATGATGTCATAGACCGTGTCCTGGTCGATGATTGGCTATCCCACTGTAATATGATGTCATAGGCATGTCCTGACCGCCCATTGGGTGGCGCCAGTCAATATGACCTCACCCGCCGCAGTATGATGTCATACACGTCCCGTGACGATTGCTCATTGGCCGCAAGCATCCGGTGAGTGATGTCATCCCCGGTTATGACGTCGCCCGTTCGTGGAAAGCGTTGGTGGTTGGCTGCTTCGTCGAGCAGTGAGGTCACCCTCGGTAGAAAGGTGTGACGTCATATGAGGTGATGTCATACACATCTGGTCATGAGCAATGAGCAATGCAGGTGTGCAGGAGGGCCACGCGTTGGAATACTGCGATGACTGCTGAGAACATTCTTCCGAGACAATTTTATTTGCGCTTATCAAGTTGCTCATTTTCCTCATTTATGAATCTGTTTGTTAATTGGGGTTAGAGGCGCGGCGACTACTGAGGTCGATTTGCGCCCATACTCATTAATGGATCGTTGTTGAGCGGTAGCTCATCTAAAAGCGAAGCGAATATTACATTAAAACGAATTCTAGCAGACTTTGAAGCTTGTTTCCAAGAACACATTGCACTTAACCCCTAATCTATACACGCACGACATCGTAAGTCGTAACATCGTTGCAGATTAGGGTTTCGTCTCCACTCCTGCCTCCTTGCTCCATGGGGACTGAATTTGTGCGCTCATTCCATGGCTTCTGTCCCTGCCTAGTCAGCTACCGGAGTTTACACTGCTGTCCGCAGGAAGTGGTCCCGCTTGTGGGAAATTCTTGCCAGTATTTTACCCTTGTCATATTGCTACCGTCACGAAATATTCGCTTCAGTGGCACCGAACGCTTTCGCGAGCCGATTCTCCGAACTGCCCAAGTTTAGCGGTATAATTATCTGAACTGTCCAAGTTTGGCGGTATGATTCTCTGAACTGATCAAGTTTGGCGGTATGATTTCCTTGGTCGGGACAGACGACAGGTGCCGCATTCACGTCAATTTTGGCGTCAATCTCGCCCCCCGGACGCCACCACAAATTCACCAAACGGCAATCAAATGCTCATTTCGGCTAGGGCGTCGCCGGTGGTGCCGCCTGTCGGCCGTGGTGGGAACTAGACCGCGGCGTCTGCCCCCGGGCAAGGTTAGCCACATTCCCGCCGCTGGAAGGGACGCTTGGCTCTGGGCGCTGGCTCGACTCGGACCGGGGCTGCCGAAATGCGGGACGGTGGTGCGGAACTTGGGAGCTACGTTGGAGAGAGGGAGGTGCAATCGGATTGGGAGCCATAGATTGGTTGGGTAGATTTAAAGGCGGCGATAAACTGACTGAAGTCACTGGCTGCGTAATGCAATGCACTTAGTCAAGTTTGATTAATAAATAATGGTTGTTTCTGTTTTGTCCCTAAAGATCATAATGATCGCGTAAACTTTGCCTTCTATCTGGGCGAGCGGGCACAGGATCTGATTATTTGCCAACAACTCTTGCTTGAAACCACAACTGGTCGACTCAATAGGTACCCATATATTTCAAAAAAATAATTCGTCTTATGATGGTCGTACTCGTAAGTCGTATTTTATCATGAGGACCAAATGCCAGCGGGTCTAAAACATTTTATTACATCCAACTCTTTTGCAACCCGGAACCTCAGCATCGGCTGGACCGGCATCAAATCTGCCACATCACACACACGACTCCAGAGCATTGACATTCGCATCAGCAGCCATCGTGTGGCCAAGGCGGATCCGCCCCCGGCGCTTATCCTCCGTCATTTCTACCCCTCCCCCTTCGCAGCCATCGCTGCTCCTCGTCTCGTGGCTGCTATAGCGTCTCCTGCCACCATCGGCGGATCCAGAAAGGGGACTGCAGGTGTTTTGGAGGGGGCTGAATTTAAAAAAGTTTCACCAAATTTGAGGACAAAAACTACTGGGATTTGGCTTCCTTGTACCTTATAAGACATTTTAAATCAAACATGCCTTAGTAAAGGTTAATCAGATTTCCTTCTAAAATAGAAAATGTGTCAAATTTGGTCGATTTGAGGCGATTTCAGGGGGGGGGGGGGGGACACCCCCCGGCCGCCGCCCCCCCCCCCCCCCTTGTATCCGCCAGAGTCTGCCGCGGCCCGGCGCCCGCCTGACTCACGTGGCCCCAGACGGCCCCAGACGGCATTCCAGCGATGCTGTTTGGTATTCAGTCGGCCTGTCAATGCACGGAGCTCACCGCTCACCGCTCACTGCAGTCTGACTGGGACCGCTCCCGCCGCCCGCCGCCCGCCGCCCGCCGCCCGCCGCCCGTCGCCCACCGATTTCGGGCACTTTGGGACCAAATCCGAAAAAGTTGTACACAATTCTGAAAACCTATTTGAAGTCGTTTTTTTCATGCATCGATAGCTAATAATAACAATCTTTCCTAAACTGGGTTTGATATAAAGTAAACATTCATGCGATGATGCGGTTTATAACAATCAAGATCCGCTCAGCAGTATGCACAGAGCGTGCCAGAAGTATGTCATGTCTAATTGAGCAAATTTAATCATAGCAATGTCCAACAAGCCATTGCGGGAGCTTGCTGATTAGTATTGCATGGGGCTGCAACCATTTCATCAAAATGAACACTGCATATAGCATTCTTGTCTGCCAGCCAAATGTACTGGCGATGGGGATAGTCCACGAAAGACGGGGAGAAACTTCGGACTTTTGGTGAATTAAAGATGAAATGATTGCCATGGTTTCGAGGTGCAAAACCATCAATTTAAAATGTTCATTAAATACATGCTGAGCTTGTCTAAGTGTGAAAATGGCTCATGTGCTCTTGAACGCTACCAAAATGTTCAAAAGACATTGCTTCTTGTTTTGATCGCATATTTTGATAACACACCATCTTATTTGGTTCATTTGATTATTAGGGAGAGATGCACATATAAGTCTTAATTTAGAACTTCTTTGAATATCCAAACGCTACTAACTTCACGGAAGACAGACAGACATACAAACAGTCGGTTTCTGTTTGATACATTTAGCAGTCCGCTGCAGTTATCCTGTATTATCTCCGCTGTGCTGTGCTGTGACTACGCCGTGCAATTCAACATGTTTACATTCGCTGCTGCTCAATCCCCGGGGAATGCCTCCTCGCCTTCTCCCTCTTCGCACCACCGCCACCGTCACCGCCACCGCCACCGCCACCGCCACCGCCACCGCCACCGCCACCGCCACCGCCACCGCCACCGCCACCGCCACCGCCGCTACGGCAAATACGAGATTTGAATATAAAAAGGAATCCGCCTCCGTCGAAGCGTCTTCTCGTCGGTTTGTTCCGTGACGTTTACGAAACACTCCGGTTCTCTCGCTGGGAGTGTGGGGTAATTTGCTGTACCGTTAGGTCGTCGGTACGTGATGTTTTGGGAGATTTGAGACGGGCTGGGATGAAGGCTGTGTCGTCACATGACTGTAAAATGCGTTGACCTGATTCGGTTGATGAGCGTACAAAGTGCGTGAGCCGAACGCAAAGCGCCGGTGCGTTGGGACTTGCCTAGGGGCGGGTATGGACATTACAAATGGCTCTCGGCAGGTTTGTGAGAGGATCTTGCGAAACGAAATTGATGGTTCTGTGGTTGACCATGTGGTTTTGTCTTGCGCCACTGGCTTCCAGGTATTATCGATTTAGATGCTAATCAGTATCGAGGTTCGTAGTGTGCGTTGTGGGATTCTGTGCGTTATGTCTTCTTGCAATGCTGTCGCGTTGGAATGATTGATTTCCGCTAGTAGGTGGTTCGAACAAGCATTAAGTTAAAAATGCAACAGAACCAGCTGCGATACAAATCTTGTGACGTCTTTTTTTCCTCCGCTGATCTCTGGTAAATTATAAACTGATCCTGCCAAGCTCACATACCGCTTACTCGTTTGCACCTGTTTTGCATAGTTTGATACCCTATCTGATAAGAATCCCTCTCCTCAAAATATTTGTGGTACGTTATATACACTGGCGGATCCAGGGGGGGGGGGGCATTAGGGGCAAATGGCCCCCCCCCCCCTCAAAGCGCCTGAAATCGACGAAAATCTGCACATTTTCCGCTCTGGAAGGAAATGTAAGCAACTTTTATTAAGAAAAGTTTTTTTAAAAACGTCAAGCAATGCATAAGGAAGCGATATCCGATGAGTTTTCTGAAATTCGCGGAACTGTTTTGGAAGTATGCCCCCCCCCACAGCGCCAGAGACCGACTTTCTGGATCCGCCAGTGGTTATATAGCATCTTAAAATAATTATTTAGTGCTAGTGCATGTCAAGAATATTAATATCACTGCAGGTACGTGATATTTCCACTTCGCTATTCGCATTTATAGCCTTCAACAGGTTATAATCCCAGCTTCATCTGGATGCCGATAACTCCCCGCCACCGTTGACGGAGGCTCCGCGGCAGACAGCGCGCGTGGGTTTGTATTTGTCATCGCCGCGGTGACCTCATCATCTGCGGATGTTCAGCCCTCTGCAGAGAGACTGCCTTTCATCACGGCTGAGATTCGCTGACTTCACATCCCGTGCCTACCGTCACCGCCCGCTACCGCCGCCGCCCACCGCCCACCGCCCACCGCCCACCGCCCCCGCCTCCGCCCTGCGGTGGTGGCTCGGGCTTATCAGTACCACATTGCCGGGTCAAGACGAGTCGTTGAGACGAGAGTGTAAGGAGGAAGAGGCGCTGGAGGGGGAAGAGATGGGGCACTGGGAAGGGTTGAGGGGCGGCGATGGGGAAATAACGAAGGGATCAGAGGGCAAAAAGCGACAAGGGGCGAGTAGGAACGAAACAGGGGAAAGACGCGAAGAGAAGAGCCGAGGCAGAAGGGTAGGCATAGGACGGATGGGAAGAGGAAGGAGCAGACGGGGCAACAAGGGACGAGAAGGGAAAGGCTGGATGGGTTTGTTGCAGGGCGCAGATAACCCCGGCAGTTGACGCGCCCGTAAAACCAATTCACCACCACTTGGTTTGTTGCATCGTCGAGGACTTGAGTCTTGCTTTGGCTTGCCGCGATCCCGTTTCGTCTTGAGTCATGATGAGTAGTTCAGCAGGGGCTGTTCCGGCGTCTCGCTGCGACGCGCAGTAGATCAATTTCACCCGAGGACAAACAAATATTTAGTATTTGCCTGCAGAATGCCTCAGCAGATGAACATGCCTGGGATAAAACCAGGGCGTGGAGAAGACATATTTATTTTTGTTGGCTATCCTTGGAAACTGGTATCAACTCGGGTCACTTGTAAATAAACTCGGTCTTAGCTCTGCGTCATCGACTCATGGCATGCATGATGCATATATACATTTCAACCCCTCTATATATCTGTCTAAAAGTCGAGGTACCCCACTTGATATGTCATTTGTGGCTTCTATATCCTGTTTCGTCTGTTTGATTTCCCTGTACCCCTACCCCTCCCCACCCCCGTGACAGTGTAGAGGCCGAGGTGGCGTTCTGTCCCCCGATAATATGGGGGCTGGTTGTGGTCCACTCTCTCGCGTCTGTCGGAGGGGCGCTCTGGTTGGGGTGGCTGCGGTTTCCGGCCGCCGGTCCAGATCACAGGGCACAGCTGTACCTTTGACAGATCCCGACGGAAACTGGGGAGCTGTGACGTCCCCCCCCCTCTCCCCACTCCCTACTATTAATGGCACACCTGTGGTGTGTGGTCGCTACACTTTCCTCTGCGCTACGCAACAACGTAGCGTTAGTTAACCTCTTGCTCAGCTGGCCTATATTGTGTGTTGCACAATGGAAAAAATGAAGCGCTGAAGCATAACGATCTTGGCGTGACGGGCTTAGACATTGTGATGCGCTGTTTTTACTCTTTGATGAGATATTCTCTCATCGGTGGACTTGTTCTGTGATACAATTTAAGAAGGCAGCAAGGACAATTGAATCAAATGAGGACACGAGCGGAAGTTTACCATCAGCTGCTCGAACAGCGCGTGCCTCGCTTCATCAACACGAGGATAAATGAATGGGCGATACGATGATAAATGAATGGGCGATGTTGAAACACGTGCTATCACATCAGCGATTACTGTGCGGTTTTGCGCCGCTTCATTCATAACGTGTTCAATTAGCCTGTTACGGTATCTTGGAGCAATACAGTCTGATGAGATGCCCAAATGAAGCTGCAGTTAATTTTCCTCTGTAGCTGTGTCGACCTGTGCCCGGAATTCCAAACATAAAAAAACGTTGGAGATATGGCTCTCGCAGTCGTGTTTTTTTTCATTTCTGATAGCTCATTTTTTATTTGTATTAGAAAATATGTTTCATAGGTCCGGTACTTTATCCGACTTATCATTTACTTGTACCAAACTTCTCTAGTTTTTGGGATTGTAGTCCGACGGCCAAGCCGCCTATTGTCATTGTTCTGCTGTCTGCCGCGGACCGGCGACACTGACCCAGTCCCTGACGTAGAATACCGTGTCTCGATCGATCACCGATCATTCTCCAAGTCCCCGCGGGCATGACCTCAGCCCTGGTCAAGTCTCCGCGGACATGACCTCAGCCCTGGTCAAGTCCCCGCGGGCATGACCTCAGCCCTGGTCAAGTCTCTGCGGACATGACCTCAGCCCTGGTCTGATTAGTCGACAGGCGCGCACCGACGCGCGCCGTGGGGACGGGACTAACCATTACGCGTATTGACGCGGTGCACGCACATTCTCACCACCCGCACAGTCTCAGTCGCTCCAGCGACGCCACCGGTAGTGGGAAGCTGTGTGATGAAGCTCAAGCAGAGATAGGTGATGGAGCTGAGGGGTGGGATGGGCGATGGTGTTGCGAACGGCTGAATGTGCTTTGGTGTCAGCGAGGCGTTCCAAACTCACGGAACATCGGTGTTATGAGGTCAGCGGTGCGTGCGAAGTCACCGAACAGATTGTTTTGGATGACTCCGAATCTGAGGCATCACGACACTGCGGTGAATCTCTCTGGCAGTACTTAATATGACAACTAACCCGGGGAGTAGCACTGTGGCCCGCGAAACTCACTGGATCGACTTTAGTGTCTGGTTTGCGAAGTTCATGGAAGGTAAACACTTTGGTTTCAGTGGGGCGGGGTAAGTCTCCCTTAGTGTGCTGTGATGCGTGATGAATAAATTACGTCCGACGTGTTTGCTGCTTGGTATTCGAGGCTTCTGACGGTTAGGTTTGCGGTGAGAGCTCGGCGGCGAAGCTACTTCTGAGGCTAATTTCAGCAGCTGTTCACTTCTGCAGTTGGCTGCTTCTGTAGCTAGTTGCTAGTCGCTACTTCTGTGACTTCCTGCTGCCGTTCTCTGCAACTGGCGTCCTCAGCTAGCTTCCAGCAAGTGCTGTAGCTTCACAAGCATACGATGGATGACGATTTCCCCGTTTGGGGCCCCGTGACCCTCTCTGGAATTCCGGACCGGGCGCAGGGCCCCGCTACTGGTGTTGGGGGGGGGGGGGAGATATGATCGGCTAGAGCACGACTGCATGGCCGAGGGGAAGGCGGGGAGGG
>JARFNZ010148021.1:0-10062 GCA_031763405.1 Balanus nubilus
TATAATAAAGATGATTGATACGGGGACTGAAGAAACCTTGATCCTTTGTGGATAGATGCCCAATCTATATAGATAGACGATAGATGATAGATGCCATTTGTTAGGCATGTTCTTTTACTTCATTTTTTAGAATCTTTACATCAGGTACTACACTTTTCCTACTTTGCCCCAAACATTACGCAACATGGAAAATGACATGCAGTAAAACGGAGTTCGAAGGCACGATTACAGTCAGCAAACAAAACGTGTTTCCATGGTGTGATTTGATGCAAACGTAATTTCAGTGTGATATTGAATGGTGGGTATTATTCCCAAACCAAATAGTCAAGCTTTCATTATAATTCACATACGTTTACCTTTTTTTATAGCACTGCATCATGAAGAACAACATGCCTATAAATACGCGCCAGGCATGTATCTAAATGTCAACACTATCCCTATCTTAACCCACGCCCCGCTGGGGGGTAAATAACTTACCCCCACCCTCCGGGATTTTCGCAATAGCTTCAAAATTATAACATATATTGCCTTGAAACTTTCGGTACCTATCTGGCATCAATGAGACGTCTTCCTAGAAAGTTTCGAAAAAAATCGTCTGAGAACTGTTTGAGAAAATGACGTTAGAGTGACGTCATTTCAGACCATTTTCGGTCTAAAATCAACAAATGTTTGACCGCTCATAAAACAACGAGTTTTGAAGCAAAATGCAAAAATAAGCCGTCAAAAGAAAGTAAATGACATTTTCTTCAAAATGGCTATCTCGGATTTTTGAATTTTATGTTTTCGAGAGCCCCCAAATAACAAAAAACTCATGTGTTGGGGGGGGGGGGGGAATAGACACAAACCCAAAATTTTGAATTTGTAAAAACGGAATACATGTAATAGAACTACATCTGAGTAAATACTATACCAAATTTCGAGTAAATATCTTGATTTTGACCCCCAAATGGCTCCAATATGTTTACAACCTGATGACGTTATTTTCTCAATTGCGTTTTTTTTAACTTTCTAGACCACTTGTGTAAAAACAAATGACACCATTGGATTTCTGGGACAAAACTGGTTCATAATTATGTGCTTTTTATTACAAATGATTAATTTCAAAATTTGACCTTTTTTGACCTGATCTTGGCCTGACTCTTACTTAAAATGGGGTCAAATGGTAAAATAACCGTTACCATCGATTTCTACGTCTGAAACAACCCATACAACATGTATCATACGGCTTGTATGCAACTTGCTCGTAGTGACCTCTTGTGACCTGACCTTGACTTTGACCTTGACTTGACTTTGTTGACTTGACTTGACTTTGTTTGACCTGTATGGGGATCATACTCTAGCAGTGCCTTCCTCTAATACTTGGAAGCATTTCGACTGAGTTTGGGCTCGCTGCTATAGATAGCCTGGTCTCTGCAGCCAATAAATCGAAAACAGGTGTTCTTTACCTTTGACCTGACCTTGACCTGACCTTTGACCATGTTAATAAAATGTTAAGTGCTGTTTAGGGTTGCTTTATTGAGAGCTTTCGTTTACCGTCTTGCGAGTCCCGCTGCGATGCTTGGTTCGAGAGATACGAGGGGGGAATTTACCCCCAGCGGGGCGCGTTCGGCTGGAGACCCCAGCGGGGCGCGGGAAGTATGTATGTCCTCTACGAGCAAGAAGTAACGAGATTGTCTCTATGTTGTGTTTTAACTTGTAATAGTACCGTTTTTCCTCCTGCGGAAAACAATCCTTTTGATCCAGGACATCGATAACTCTAACATGTTTGGCCACGTGTGGCCACCTCCCACCGCAATTAATATTATAGTTTTATTCACGAGTGACATTAAAGATTCAGTTTATGAACGAGCCGAAGGCGACTTAATAAACTGAATATTTAATGTCACGAGTGCATAAAACGATTTAGTGCATGGCAGTTCTGTGGCAAAAGTATAGTAAAGTGCGAATTTTTCGAGAGTTCAGGCTCAGCAGTGCATTATCACTTCCGGGTGTTCATTAACACTTATTTTAATGAGCGGCTCAAGTTAAGCATTGAATCAATGGAAAAACCCTGTTCAGCTGTGCACTAATAAGCATCCAAAGATATTGATGCGACAGAGTACGATAAACTTATTCCAACTCATTAATTTCTTGAACATTAGCAAACAATCGACAGAAAATAGATCGGTGTGAGAGAAAACAAGTAAACCTTCCCGCATCCCGCACTACCCTTGTGTCGTGGCCGACGTGCACCGGAAAGGGACGGCTCCGGGGTAAATTACATTGTGTCAAACACGGTACTTGAATACTCAAGTGTCATGCTATTTGTCATGTGCCAAAATAAATTCCAGACAGCTGCAGAAATCACGATTCTCAGTTTTGGGAACAACTTAAAGGAACTAATAAAGCACCGTTCTCGTTTTCTGTACTGCATTCTGTATTACACTGACTCGATTTCTGTGTTCATCGGTATTGCCACATTTCAATCTTTCAGCACAACTTCGAAACCAGCACGTGCGTATTGAAAACAAAAGCTAAAACTCACAGTATCCCTTCTCCGGACAACCTACAAGACAGTTGGACAAACTGCAGGGAGTCGAAGGAAATCCAAAAGTTGATCAATCCATTTTAAAATCGTTGACGTCATTGTAGGGGATTAGTCTGAAGTAGTCTACAAGGTGATGATCTAAATTTGGATCAGATTAAAACATTTCCATATTCAAGTAGCCTACACTATAGTAGGCCACTCAAAATATCCATTTGAACAATATTCATTCAAGTGTTGCAAGACCGCACTCTTCATTCCACGGACCTGGCAGGTACTTGGAACGGTAGCATCCCTGCTCGGGGAGATTTTGCGTCAAATAAATGTACCGATTGAAAATTAACTCGTTTTAGCTGCTCTTTTTCCAAATTCGTACAACAGTGCTTGATAAATGAGTTTGAAAAAAATTACAGTATGGCGTTTCTGTTTTACCGAAACATCATCAATAAAACATCACCAAACAACAAATCTAATTTTCGACGATGCGACAAAATGACGTGACACGGCGCCGTCAGAAAAATATATATTTGTTGGTAGTGGTGTTTTAGTGAAAAAGAAACAATACACAAAATTATTGGAGTAAAAAACTCATCATTGTATACTGTTGTAGACTGTTGGAAAAAGAGAAATGAAAACCGGCTCATTTTCAGCCTCATTTTTTGGGAGGGCACATTATCCCCCCCGTAAGTGGGGATACTGCCGTTCCAGGTGAGCACTTATCATTTCAGTGAAGCGCCGTCTCCATCAGGTGAATGCAAATTGTCGATGCGGGCATTCTTAGTGACCGTATAGGAGGTCTGAATGTTGAATGTGGCAAAAACGATCTAAAGCTAGACAGTCACCTCCCTGTAAGTTATAAGGTCAGTTTCCGCCCCTTTAATGACGTCACAATCTGAGAACTAATCGATCAATTTCTTGATTGCTTCTGTGCAGTTTGCCCTACTGATGTGATTATTATCAAAACGCAATGAGAGGCTAGATAAAACAATTTAAATCATGACTCACAACATAGTTGATGATTGACGATGTGATATTCAAGTCTATAGCCGTTCCGATAACATTAACAATAAGTAGACATCATTGTGAACGCTTTTTTGACGCTATCACCGCCCACCATAACGGCAAGCAACGATGCCGGTGATCCATGATGGGATTACATGTAACATGTCGAAGGGGAAGACCGAAGTGCCCTGACCCGCACCCCCATGGCGAAAAGTTATGACCCCGACGTGATTTGAACACGCAACCTTCTGATCTGGAGTCAGACGCGCTACCGTTGCGCCACGGAGTCGGATGTGTTTGTTGGTGCTGATATACCTTCTTATCACATGTTGTATTGTGGCAGTGTGCTAGCATAACTAAATGATTGTAATATGGAACCATAAATCAACAAAAGATATTTTGACATACCAAGATCTTGGATATCCACTCTTAACATACTTTGAGTCTCTGACATGTCTGCTGTGTAATTCTATGAGTTATGACGAACCTGATGTTCTCATTTTCACGTACCCAGTCTGCTGCTATCCGCTTTACTATAGTTATGTCATAACTGCTGTTGTTGGATGCCCTGCTATCTTCCCTGTCTTGTAACTTGGTGACTCTCCTCTCTTACAAATACCGCTCCATTGGCATCACATTTCCTGTGTCCACCGGGCAGGAAGATGGCGCTTGTCCCTGTCACTCCCACGTTGGCGGCCCCTGTCCCAACAGGACGGTGCTGGAGGCCAAGGCGCGGGCATACGACCGACTTCAGGCGGGCACCGACGCCCTCGAGGACGACGCCACCAACGAGCGATTCCTCGTCAACTTCCAGCAGAAGGCGATCGATGACGTCACGCGGCGCCGCCAGCGCCGCCAGGCGGCCGGGGAGGGAAGCTCTGCGGAGCCGCCGCCGGCCGGCCCGGCTTCTGCCGAGGACGAGTGGTGAGTACCGCTCCATCGTACAGATGGCTCTGCTGTTCCACTGCAGGGATTGGACGGTGGGGACGGGTCCCGTCCGGGCCAATCCCAGCTGCGTCTACTGGGATGGACGCTGACTTGACGGTGGAGTGACGGGGGTTCTCGCAGCTGCTTTGCTGTTCTAGTTGAGGGATTGGACTGAGCGATAATGGCGCGAGGCCTGTCGCACTTCGCAGCGGTACGGTCTGAATAATTCTGTGATTTGGCTGTTCCCAGACAGAGCACATTTTAGCTGCTCTGCTCGAGGGAGGTATCAGGCAGACATTTTGGCCTTGTGGACGGATAGCGAAACTGCTCCTTCGCTCCCCCAGCATCTACCTTTCATCATAAATGATAACCAGAAAATGAACAGAAACCTTTGTTTCCTCAAACCAATTGCCGTCTTGTTATCGACAGGAAGCGAGATGCCGTCGTTTTCCGGGGTATAGTGGAGATCTTTCCCCATCGAGATCTTGACTTTCCACTTTATTTACTCACTGTGACTGGGGAAAGATGGAATGACCTGATGATGTAAGATTGTAACTTTGGAAGCCAGCATATGGACATATGATACGGTCTTTCCTTAACTGGCCTGGCTCTGATAAACACGGGCCTCGGGAGGACCGTGCTTATCTCTGGTTGGGTGGTTGGGGTAATGTCTGTTAGTGTCTCTGGTTGATGTCTGTGTGGCGGGGTCGGGGCACCCTGGCGTCAGCATCAGTGATCGGGGTGGACCGAGTCCCATCACACCACGGGCTCTGGCGACAAATCAAGCGCGCCTTATCGGAGCGATGGTCTCCGGTGCGGGACCGAGCTGCCGATAGACGCCGCTGCGTGGCCGATCGGGGTCGGATCACCGGTGTAATGAGCCGGTCAGCGTCTCGTGTGGTGTTTGCGGACTACGGTTTTGAATATCACCACACCACGTGACTTCACGGCGCTGGCGATAGACTCGGACGCTGATGCTGAAATAATGTATTCGCTTAAGCAACTTAAGACCGTGGTACACGTACATATGTTCAGCAGTAAGCCAGTTCAGTTTGTAAAGCATATCAGTCATCACTGCACATAACTTGTTAGGTATTTGCGTTAAATAGTTATTTTCCTACTGATCCATGTTGCAACTTTGCGTGGTCAGTGGTCATCCGTTGAAAAGTTATTTTCAATCTATTCAACGGATAGTTACATTCAATGGGCTGCTGCTGTGCTGCGTCCAATGCCCTTGTTCCGGCCAGTGTCAGAAAAGTGGCCGTTTCTCAATTTTTCTGAACTTGGAAATTTTATGCCATGAAAACTTTGACGAATAATTATTTTTAGTCTGTGAGTCCAAATGGCAGAAGATAGACAAAAAATAGCGTGCATTATTATTTTTCAGGCTGCTATCATAGGAGCCAGTATGAAATGGGATTGTGCTAAACGTTTAACATTGCGCCTATGGCGTTGCATTGAAAGAATCGAGTTGAGAATTATCGACCGTCAGATGTTAGTCAATAGGATCACGCCACGTTGGCATGCGGGGAACATGCATTACTGCCGTTAACCCACTGCGAACCCGAGCACTGCTACCCACTTCATGCTTGGCATGTCCACAATTCATTGAATAACTTAATAAATAATGCAACCGTGGACGTACCACCAGTGTTCAGAATTCCCGGTAACCTCGGGCAGGGCAGAGCAGTCTGCCGAGCGTATGTTAAATGAAGACTGATGGAAACCGTCGGCCGGAGAAATGCACAAGATCCTCACGAAATGAACGAGCTCCTAGGATCTGCTATCATCGTCTTTGTATCGACTTGGTCGAAATGCGGCCCAGGGTTTGACTCTGACGGGCCGGGGCGGCTGGCAGGACAGGAGGATCGGGACCTGTTGTAGCTCCTCTGTCCGGGGTTGAACGCGCCGGGGATCCGGCCCAGTCGGCTGCCGCGGGTCCCGTTCACGGCTGTTTGTGTCAGACCGGGCCGGGGCTGGCCTGTTTGCCGGTTTGTTTACCGACGAGGAGCGGCCTCCTGGCACTGGTCTGCCGTCAGCGGGTGGCCTGTCCGCTGACGGGGGTGTCCTCTGACCGGCCGGCTGTCCGCCGACGGGGGTGTCCTCTGACCGGCCGGCTGTCCGCCGACGGGGGTGTCCTCTGACCGGCCGACGGAGGTGTCCTGACCGGCCGGCTGGTAGCGACTGGGAGCTGGGACAAACCTGTCACTAGTACCTGTACTAGTACGTCGGACTAGATACTCTGGGCTCGGGGCGTCGACCCAGGGCGTCAACCTGTCAGCAGGTTTATGTACATCCTGTGGTCGATGAGTCGATAGCGTTTGATAAAATCGTCACTGGATTTTTTCAGCTGAGTTATGTTGCCATGCTTGTTTGGACATACCCGTTTCTATTGCTCACTTTCCTGGGAAGGGCGATAAATTGCATTTAACTTTTGGTTCAAATATCTCAGTCTGGATATTTCACTATATAGTTAATGGCCAGATTGGTTACCTATTTGGCATAAGTTTCCGTATTAATAGAAGACGTTCGTGCGCAGAAGCTGATTAGAAAACACTGTTGAACGTCAGGTTATTGATATCATTATCGGACAGGAACTGCTCTGAAAGTGAAAAATGTAACTCCTGAGAAAAAAACTTGCAATATTTACACGTGACTGTCGGCGAGTAATTTTGCCGGGCTGTTCGGTCAACTGCGTCGCAGGGCTGAGTTTGTGTATTTGTATAGCTCGGTCATGTTATGAACATGTGCCGTCACTGAAAACCGACAAACACCGACGACACTCTCTGTCAATTAGAAATGAGATGCGCAACTCTGTTTACTCAGACGGGACATGGGCAGTAGGGTGGGTCCTTAAGCTTATTTTCTTTGAGGAAAATTGAGAATAAAAGGCGTAGTATATCTTCCTGACTTTGGACTTAAAAGGTGACGGTCACACAAATATTTTAATGTTTATTTCCAAATTTACCTTCGCCATTGAATTGCAAAATCGCGATGAAAAAATGGGAATATCGAAAAGTGAGGCAAAATTATCAACAGGTGAGTAGAATGAATGAAAGTCCCAAAATATTGACTGATTGAAATATATGACAGTTCGATCGCATTATTGACACCGAACCGAATAACGATTATCGGATTTATAAAATATCGAATGCATGACAACGGCTACCGGTTACAATACTTTAACACGGTTATTATACGGTTACTATAATACAGCATATAATGGGTTTGGGATATTGCCGGTTTTAGGTACGGGTTTACACCCTATCCCAATTTATATTTGGATATCGAACTTAAACAAACGGTTGCCAAATACAACATATCATGACAGCGAATTTGAAATACCAGATACCGAATGCCGGATTCCGGATACAAGGTACTTTATGCAATGGTGTATTTCCCTGGCGACCTCATGCGCCGAACATGCGAATGTTAGCTGAATATAAGGTGAACTCTTTTGATACCGTGCTCCGTTACATCTCTGAAGGCGCTTTCTCACATACCTCCCAAAACACCTTCTCGAGCACTTCCAAAGTGTCCTCGATACAAGAAAGCGCTCTTTCCATGCTCTCAAAGGTGTTCACCAATATACCTTTATAGGCACTCTCTCCATACATCGAGGCTCGAAAGGCGCCATCCGATTCATATCCGTGGGTGCTGCCTCATATGCATTGAAAGGCACCAGTAAATATACTTTTTTAGGAGTCCTCCAATACGGTTCCGAAGGTTTCCCTCCGATACACCTTTGAAAGAGCCATCCCAAAATGAATACCTCTAAAGGCACTCTCTTTGCACATCTGAATCGAAGGTGCTCTTCCACAAACCTCGAAAGGCACCCTCCGATACACCTCCCAAATCTGAAGGTGACCTTCCCTATGCCTCCAAGTGCAATCTCCCGCATTCATTCATTCAGTGTCCCTACTTCTTCCAGAGGCGCGCTCCGACACTCTTAAAGGTGCACTCATAGCTTTTAGCCATATATATTATACATAGCTCTGTGGGCGCCACATAACTATATTGTGTTGGCGCCCTAAACCCCCAAGCAGCATCATCATCATCAAAGTGTTATACAAAAATAAGTGAAGACAGTTCGATTTTTCAGTGTAATGCATTTTCTCTTGCAACAAGTGCTTTTTGCGCAAAGATAAACAAACGTATGACGATTAATGACGTTATCCAGTATTAAAACCTATAGAAATATGTTTCTAGCAAGTCGACTCTGACTTGTCTTGGATACAAGAAATCAGATACAAGCCAGATGCAGGAAATAATACCTTTTGCATTACGTTTTGTCAATGTTGTTTGGTTAAAGGAAAGTGAACGAAACTACTATTGACATTGTCATAAGAAATTAAAATATCAGCATTCAAACAAGAAAAGACACTGAGCTTAATGAGCTGTACTTAACATAAGAAAATAACGCTTTATTTTTTTCTCTTTTCGGCTTATTTAATGCATTAAATATATACAAATATATAATCATTATAAAGTGCAAAAACATGTTTTTTCTTCAATAAACTAATCAAAGAACGAGCTATTCTAGGCATGATGATATAGCACTGAGCCTATTAAAGGTAGTGTGTCTTCTCACATTGACCATATAGTTATGGACACGGGATTGTACAGCAGATGTTCTGAATTAATTCATGCTTCCATTTCTCCAATACAGCCCTAGTTGCTGAGACCTGGGATATTCCTATTACCCCAGCATAGGTATGGAATACAAAAGTTGCGGTATTACCCCAGCCTGCTTCCACCACTACACCTTTTCACGCTCGATTTAAAAAAGCTGAAGTTCGATTTAAAGAAGATGAAGTTCGATTTAAAAAAGGAAGACTTTTCAGAAATGTGTGCGTACTAAGAACCTGAAAAACGATTAAGCATAAAATGTTGAATGAATCGGAGTCACATTGACAACGAAGCAACAACGCAGGTTGATACATTCGGTATAATATGTATATCAGTAAATTAATTAGATAGAAAATAAGCCGCTCATACTTGACATAGTAATACACGCATAACCCTTAGTAGTTAACAGTAAAATAACGCTGAAGGACTATGTGGAGATTGACATCGTAGAAGAACATGATCTTGACGATGCAGGAGAACATGGTGCCCAAGGACTACAGATCATAATAATACCGTAGATCATAATAGTCTGCGACACTGCGATGGTCCACACCGCCCTGGAGCCACATAGTTGTTGAAGAGCCGGAATTAGGAATTGTAATATATCCAATGTATCTGCTTACGTTGTTGCTACGCTGCAAATGTGACACCAATTTATTAAACATGCTTAATCGTTTTTCACGTTTTCATCACACATTACATTTCTGAAATGTCTTTCTTTGTAAATAGAACTTCAACTTTTTTAAATCGGACTTCAGCTTTTTTAAATTGAACTGCAGCTTTTTTAAATCGAACTTCAGCTTTTTTTAAATCGAACTTCGGCTTTTTTAAATCGAGCTTGAAAAGGCGTAGAAGTCAATACAAACTTGCCAACGTATCGATAGCGTAGACCAATCACATTTCGACAATACAGCTCGTGAGCGCTGAGAGAAGCATTCAAACCAGTGATACCACTCACTTTTTTCCGAGATCCCAAGATC
>JARFNZ010148043.1:0-17861 GCA_031763405.1 Balanus nubilus
CGTGGGCGGAGGCGGGGGCGGGGGCGGGGTCGGACCGCCTTAGCCGCCATGGCCGCCCTCTGTCCACCTGAAGGCTCGGCCGCGCCGAGGGTGGCTCTGTCTCGCGGTGCCCCACGCTGTCCCGCGGCTTTCTCTGCTGTCAGCCTGGCCGGCGCCGCCAGGCCGCTTTTCGCTCACGCAAGCGGGCAGCGTCCGGAGCGGCGTGGTGCAGCTGTGACCGCCTGTGCACGGCCGGCGCCCTGGGACTGGTTCGGACGCGGTCAGCCGCGAGAGAGCCGCCCGAGAGCCGCGCGGCGTCGCTTTGAGGCGGAGCTGTCGTGACGCCGAGTGGAGGGACGTCTCCGGAGAGCAGTGTCGGTCGGAGCCGGTCCAGCCGGCCGTGCTGACCTTGGTCCCCCCGTCGCACCATGGCCTCCGGTCTTCTGCTCGGCTGCGCTCAAAATTTGCACACGGCCGTCGCTCTTCGCATCACGGCTCGGCAAAGCCCCGGATCTGTTGTAATGGCCGTGATCTCATTAAGCGCGCCCGCTGTGTTTTTGGTAGGCTCGTCATATGGTCAGCCTGATAAAGTCAAGTGGCAAGCGGATATAATATTAATCTGGGGATTGGTGGCCAGATTTCAGCGGGGCGTTCTTCAGAGGATCAGTTCTTTGCCATTGATAATAGGGAGACTCTTTGACCTGGCTTACAGCTATCGCTAGAGTGGATGCTACAAATGCCTTCCTATATCCTACATACAAGTGTTGAACTAATCTCACAATATTCGGGCAAATATGACATTGAATGGTGACCGAAGGGTGGATTCATTTTGAATCGATCCAATGTTACTTTTGGTATGCAAACTATGGATATCAGTTTTAAATATAACAAGTATCGAATTTCTAAGCAGCCCCAAAATAATACGGGAGGAAATAATAAACAGGTGACAAATCGAACAAAATTGTCGCAAGTAGCCATCAGCTGCTACGACCATACCCATAGTTTACCGCAATGCGAATGTGTGTAGCTTGTGCCAACTCCACATACACACCTGCACTGGGCAAAGGGCCATCAGCGATCACATCCAGCCATCACCGCCAAATTTGAAAGGCGTCATCAGCAGGAAGTTATCGTTCAGCAGACGGTGCGATTGGGCGATAAGGCCGTCCAGAGCGGCCATTTTTCGCCAGGAACCTGCCCGTTACCTGGCGACCATCAGCGAAAGCGATCGTGGCGCGCTCGTGACAGTCGCGGCGCCATCGCGGCGGCGGCGGTTCGAGGCGGCGAGTAGGGCACCTGTCTGCCCGCTCCGGCCAGATCAGGTGCGGCGGCGACCGCCTTTCATCTTGGTCGACTGCGTCGGACGATAACGCGTCCTGACAGAACGGAGCGTGCAGCGCGCCACGGCCGGTACGGCGGGGCGCGGCGGGAGAACGGCGGCACCGGCCGGCCGGCTCAGGTCAAACCGTAATCCCGGCTCAGCTGTCGGTCGGATCACGTGATAAGACCGCGGATCGGTCGACGTCAGCGCTAGCGGTGGCTCGTCTTTTGGTCCTGCCTGTCCGCTCATCGTCGCGGCGGTAGGCTAGACTCGAGTTTACACCACAATCCAGCCCCGCCTGTTCCCTCTCTCGCGGGCGAGACGCCTCGGCCGGAGTTACCATCATCGGCGGCCTCCACAGAGCGCCGGAATGCCCGTGCCGATCTCGTCCCGCCGCCGTGAAAGGCTGGTCTGGCGGAGATTGTATCTGAACCCGTTGGCGGCCGGCAGAGAGGTGCTGCTCTGCCCTGACCAGCCAGCGTCGCCCAGACACGACCGCGTCGCTGCAGCTGTGTTGCACAGAGCGCCGACATGTCATATTGGGACAGATTACACCATGTTGGCTGTGTTGCCGCGACCGTACATTGGCACCAATCAAACCACCTTGTTCGCTGGCACCCGGAGACAGAATTGAGGCGGTAAAAGCGTGATCTTCAACAGATAAACTGACAAAATGGGCTGCAAGATAAGATGGCCGATATGGGGCCGGCACGCCATGCCGATGGACGGCGGTTGAAAACCCTGTCGACACAATGGCTTGACATGGCGATGGCGGCGTGCTGGTTTCCATCATCTGCCGAACACGTCGTGACCGCAGATGACTGGACTGACCGACCTGACCAGCAGACCACCGTCAGACAGCTGGTCAGACCAGACCCGGGCACCCAGACCACGCGAGTCAGCTTACGGGCTCTCTGGTCACTGACCACGCCACCCCTCCACCTCCGCCACTGCCGCTCACGGCACTTCACTAGGGCCTCACCGGAACCGTGAGAACTCCCCGCGCTGGGGAAAAAAATCCTCCACCCATCGTCTCGCGGCTGACCGCTCCGGCCGCCGCAGCGCAGCGGTCAGTGCGTGTGAGCTCTGCGAGGCTCAGCGGTCAGTCGGGACAGCAACATAGCGTGCCAGAATGCGGATCCTGTGGACGGGTCTGTGGCCAGCCGACACCGCCTCTCGTGCTGCGGCGAGCATTCCGGCTCCTCTCCGCGACTGGCTGCCTGGTCGGCCGGTCCCAGGAGAGATGCTCCGTCATCCCCTGCCCTCCGCCCCCTGCCCCTCCGCCCCTTGCCCCAGACCGCCCCGGACGATGCCGTCTGCCCCACCCCCCCATCCGATGCCGTTCGATGCCTCCTCCCGATGCCGTCCGATGCGGCACGGCTCGACGCCGAGCTATGCCCAGAGGCGGAGCGCCGATCCGATCCGGGGACGATCTTCTATCCGATCAGCAGTGCGCTGACCACAAGTTCCGAATCCGATCTTTGAAGTTCCGGACACCCACTGCCCCTATGGTCACACGTGGGTCCGCGGCGTCTGCTCGGACAGGGGGTTTTCCGGGACACGTGGCCCTGACTAGGATCCGTCGGCCAGGATGTAGATTTCACGCGCCAATGCGGAGCTGGCACCACCGAGATGATGTCGAGAATGATGAGACTTGCAGCCGGCCGAAAACAAGACAGCGGCGCCTTCCGAGAAGGGTTTACGCTACGGGCGGCCACGTTCATGACTTGTTGCACACGGAATGTGTAATTTGGTTCAGAGAAGCTGCGGTTTTTCGGTCAGTCAGCCGGAAAGGTCCGGATCTGATGGAAGCAGGAGGTGGGGCTGCACGCCCTGAGGTTAGCGTGACATAATCAAGGCGGATGGATGTGTCAGGACGAAAACAAAACAAACAACGCTGCATGGTACGAGCATGAGAACTGATGAACGGTACATTAGTTGCTAGCAGCATCGTTCTACAAGTCCCGAACAGGGCTGGCAAAAGTGTCCGCTTGATACATAAGCCGGGCGCTAAAAATACCCCGTTTGACGTTTGCATTGGTATCGAAGAAGACAGTTTTGGTTGTGAGATCATCCATTACGCAAGGAACGATGCATTGCTGTAAACATTTTATAAATTGTTTGCGTCCTTCCTTTCTCCGTCACTGCAATAACATGCGACACCTTCATAACATGCCCATAAAACAACTTGAAATCCCCTTATTAATACCACCAACCAATGAACAACCTGTAGCGGATACTAAAACCAGGGCATTCCCCTCATATCATCGCCAGAAGTGTGTCCTGAGGGTGGATGTTGTTGTAATGCTCTGTCCTAGACTGTCTATAAATAAGTGGGCCAGGCCGGCCCATTTCACTAAATTAGTCGACTGGGCCAACAATTGTTGTCGTTAAGCTTCATCGCTATAACATAAGAGCTTTACTCGACAGTTCCAACTGGCCGAGACTTATGCCTGCCCCATTGCAAACACCGTCAAGTTATCTGGTTTCCTGCGAAATCTAGGGAATTATCTTGAATTCTCGTCAGAATTTTGAATGATTCTGACGGGGTTTGTTATTAAAGGTGATGTATGACCTTTTCCCATAAAAATGGAGTTAGCACTTGTATCAGCAACTTCAGAACAAGGGAAGACGGAAAACAGTAAGTTAAATGGTTGAAGATCGCGTTAAATTTGATTTCAATAACTAAAATGGTCCCATCATCGAAAAGAGGTTGGTTTGAATGCAAGTACTTCGCATTCTGGTGGCTACAAACATATACCAGCACAATCTGAAGACTAAACAGTGATTCAGTATAAGTATCCTATTATGATACATTTAGTGGTTATGGAAGCCACGCAATGCATCAAGCTGCAAGTGCACATTCGTATTTTAGCGGTTGCGATTCTTTAGATGAGTTTTTGTTTACATCGTTCTGCCTCCCGCCGGTTGTGCCTAGGTATTCCCGCAGTATAGTTCAGTGCATAAATGATTCGTCGTCTTCGTTTTGGTCGTGGATTAGGGCTTATAGATCATGTGATGTTCTTCGTGTTGTTGTTTTGTCGTGTCCTGCATCAAATTAAGTTGTGTGCATGTGTATAGTTTATTTATTTAGTATATATTTATTGGTTGTTTATCACTTTTGGGCGTACGTGGAGTCTGAAAACACCGCTCACGCATTCAGATCTTCCAAGAGGATATGTAGCATTTCAGATAATATTCGACCAAGGCACCTGCCTGCTCAGAAGTGTAAGTAAACTGACCCAACCTCATTATTTTTTAGTTTTTATTTTCGTCATTTTTGCGCGCAAGAATAAAGTGATGGGCGTATGTGTTCGATACAAAGTAACGTAAGGCAGTATCAAAAACAAGTGCCAACAAGTACCACTCACAAATATGCTATTCCTAGTTCATTTCCTGCTATATGAAGCCAAAAATCACTGCAAGTTATGTTTCAACATTATGCGCGTTCAGAAAACACCAGTTATCCATGGTTCTCTTCCATCGCCAAAGGTCATACATTACCTTTAACCATAATTCATCACAAGATGAAGGTGGCAGAGGGCACTTTTATCTCGTTGATTGCGCTACAACCGGTGTTTTTAGCTCCGTGTGTTTTTGTTTTTTTGAATATTTCGTTTTTAAAAATGCATTGTTTTAGATTATGATATGTGAATCCATATATGCTATTTAGATTATACTCTATCCAATACTACTTAGATTAATCGGAAGCATCTACAAACTGCTCGCTGGGGTAACTTCAACTGGACCGGACTTGCTCGGTTGCCACCGAAAACTCTTTATTTTTATTTATTTATTGTTCATTGGACAAGTAAAAGCGAAGCGTTATCACATTCAATTTATGAGCTAGGAAGAAACAATGCAAAGTAGATCACATACACAAAGTGTTAACGCTTATTATAGAATGGTGACAAGCCATGTATATTTAATGCTATTGTTATTATTGTCATGCTACAGATGCTTTGTTAACTTAGGTATTTTGTTGAAATCCCTCCTGTCATTGTTCAAAATGAATAAATATCAGGGAACCATAATCAAAATTCAATCAATAGCAAAGACATGGGCTTCAGAGGAAGTTGGCTGTTCAAAAAACATGCCATCTTCTTTACATTGCTAATACATCACCCGTTCCAATGGAGGGAGCAGATGTGCTTCCTCGTAAATGCACCGAAGGTGCAAGAGTCCTTCCAGATGCCGTTCGATACGACACCCGAGCTGACACCGCTGACGACACCGGTACTGACACGGCAGGTGTGACCTCGATGTCAGGGAGGCGGCATGCAGGCCCCTGGCTATATCTGCCATAATATTGACGGAGTACGGAGGGCGCCGACGAGTGGCGCTATCGCCCACCCCTGTCGATATCCGGTGGTAATTGACATGTAATAAAGACGATGTCGATGTTTCTGGTTACTAACTAAAGGGTGACGCCGCAGCAGCTGGGATGCAAATGATTTTAAGTACAGAATCCCGGCAGGTGAAAAGAGTTACACAGAGGTAGGTGAATATTAAATATACACATTTCATTTGATGACATGCAGATTTAGGAGATATCGATTTAGGTCATTTTCTATATCCCGTTTTAAATTTAAAAAGAAACATAGGATGTCTCAGCATAGACGTGAAAAAGTCTATGCAAGTTTTATCACAAATGTTCGTTTTTTTTTGGGGGGGGAGGCGTAGAAGTTTTAACGCTTTGGCCATAAATAAGAAGATAAGTAGATAACATAAATAAGTACTTATATTATCGACGCTCTGGCGTTAAACGAAAATAGTTCAGAAATATGCAACATTTTCATACTGAACGAAGAACGGCAACAAACGCCTCAGATTTAGTTTCATATTTAAAAAATAACCTGGTAACGGTTTTGTTTTGCTGTTATCCACATTGACATCCTAATGCAGCTAAGTTACGCGGTGTTTTCCAACGTATTAGTGGAAAGTTTATTCTCGACCGCGAAGCGCCAGGATACTCCAGGACCAGGGTACTGCATTGCACCCCACGCAAAAAAAAAACAGCAGAGCCACTTCAATAGCGAACAATGCAATTGTCTATACTGAGCAGAAATGCATTGAGAATCCGCGTCAGTGTATGCACAATACCGCTCGATTGTTGTCAGTCTTTCAGTAATCCCAAGAATGCTCCACTCGTGAGCCAGCCGTTCACTTTTGACGCTTAAGACGCTTAGCGTTCCGCAGTGGCGGATTTGTTGTGAGATGTGAGACGGTCAGAGAAATGTCGGACCGACACGATGATTCATCGAGACACGATCTCTGAGTGCAGTCACGAAGCCGAGTATTCTAGGCACGGTGATTACATGCACCCGGATTACATCAGCACATGGAAAACATGTATCAGGCAAAGGGTGAAGTTCATAGACGCTGTATCATTCCATGCGCAATATGAATGTTTGACGTTTCAGGAAAAGCTTCAGCATTCTAGATCATTTGCTAGACGGCATATCAACCATTCTCATTACAGTCCCTGTAGATTGAAGAGCAGCATTGTGAGCTTCCATTAATATACAGAGTGAAAAAACAAGTCAAGTTGTTAACTAGCTATGTCCAGCTTCTACAAAGAAGCTGGCATACGCATACGCGCACATACAAACAAGGCAAATAGTCAAATATATTTTGTGCATGAGGAAAACGATAAGGAACTGTTCGAACTAAGTTCATGGGAGAAATCAGTACATTTCCCTATAGAAGAGCAACTACGCAGTAATACTGTAGTAACTCCTGGAATGCAAAGATATTGCTAAATGCGTATAAATAAATATTGAGTATAAATAAGTTAAAATTATTTTCAATGGAGTGTTCAATTCAACACTTCATTGATGTTGGAATCTCAGCAGGTAAACCCAAAGCAAGGGCATAATCTTCCTTCCTTCTTCTTTGGACTTAAAGCTCCAAGCTGCATGACGATCTGCTTATATACTTTTTAACAGATTTCCCATCCACAATATTCGTAAGCTGGGACACCAGTAGCTAAGCCATATGTCCTTTGCAAGCACGGAAATCTCAGACTACAACTAAAAATCATAGTTTGGACATCTTGATGTACGCCGCGTTTAAGCCACACAAGCAAGATCGTCCCACGCGCATTTGGATTCGCTGAATGAGTAAGGGACTCGCCCCACGGTGACGCCGACTCTGACCAGCTTCTAAATGTAAAATGACCGCATATTTCCTGACGTCTATTGAAACGTCCTCGTGTGCCATCAGTCAGTGGAAAACATTCACGCTCCAGGCATGTTGGGCCACCCTCAATGACATAACCTCTGTTGTGCTGGTGACAAGCCTCGGCGGCAGATGACGGAAAGGTGATACGGAGTTTACACTGTGAGTGGTGGATGGAGTTCACACTGTGAGTGGGGGATGGAGTTCACACTGTGAGTGGTAGATGGAGTTCACACTGTGAGTGGTGGATGGAGTTTACACTGTGAGTGGTGGATGGAGTTCACACTGTGAGTGGTGGATGGAGTTCACACTGTGAGTGGTGGATGGAGTTCACACTGTGAGTGGTGGATGTCAAAAGGCATCTGTCATCTGTCATTTTGCCGGACGCCAGCCTGACGGCATTGTGGAATTTGTTAGCCATGATATGACGGAACGACGAATCCGTTGAGTTCCAGAAGCGCACCAGCTCCCGTGTGGTTATTGAAATCAAGCACATCGTGCCCGGTTAGCGCTGGGACGGGTGACCGCCTGTGAGCACTGGTTGTCGCTGTCATTGGCAGCGATAAATCTGTGTCTGTAAACCAGCTATAAGATTTATATAGAAGTCTACAACTGCATCATAAGTGCGCCGAGTATGTAGCGCGTCATGGTTCTGATTGGTCCTCGAAATAAATCAGAATCGATCTGCGGGATCTGACATCCTTCGAAAGTTCAACATAGTTGAACATTTCGTTTTGACTGAAGCCACTCACAATATGCTAGTGCGAGCCGCCAATGCGGCGGCCGGCAGACCCCAGTTCACATTGCACTGAGATTCCGTCACCCGGCGATCTGGCAAACAAGTGGCAGATCGGCGGATCGGTAAGCGTTATGACGACCGCCAGAGCGCAGTGTCAACTCCGAAAGAGTGAGCTGATCAGCGTTTGGTCAGTTCAGTCAATAGTTACAACAAATTCCGGCCTCGCAACATCTATACAGTTATCACAGCGATATGTCATATAATGTAAGCTTCAGGATGTCTTGGGTTCAAGTCACCAGTGACTAATGAGTCAGGAAAGCAGAACGTCAGCGAAGCCTTCAGTCCGGTGGACCTGATAATGGTCCTTCAAATCAAGGAAGGAACAGCAAGGACTCTCATTGGATGACTCATTATCTGTAGTAGATCAGTATCATAAGGCGATGGGGTATTAGCCAACAAATTGTCTTCCGGAATGGGTGGAGTTGGTGATTCATTTGGTGGGACACAAAGTTTGCGCACGGCTCCACCTACATAACAATATTCTACGGTATGTTTGTTTTAAATATATTTTTAGTCACAATCCCAGCCACGGTCCCAGGCCCGCTAAACGTCAGCCAACGCCCCCAGCATTATCATTTTAAATTGAACAATGCCTTCAAAAAACGTGAATTTAGATGAACCAAACGACACTACTTTCGACTCTACCAATCAATAACTAGACACGACAAAAAATGCGTAATAAGATAATTGTTCCCGAGGTAAAAGAGCAAAGGTGCCTGGCAAACTGATCGTAACATTCGTACCAGTTCGGAAGCTATCAACCCCTCCAACTGGCACCTTGTGCCTTTCCACCTGGGCGTTGGCCCCCTGAGTCCATGAGCCCCCAGGGTACGTTAACGGGGTCTCTGGGAACAGCCCGGCAGGTTGTAACAGTGACGGGGCGGTATCCTTTGTGGCACAGCTTCAAAGTCGGCCTCACTTCCGCTCCGAACCATTGTCATTTCCGTCGGAACTCTGGCTAACACGACCCAGCACATCACTGTCAATGGCGTCACCGTCATAACGTCACTGACGTCGAGGTATTGGGCTCCGAGTCACGAGAACCAGGTAAGGGGCCTGGGGCCTGGGAGCTGGGGCCTGGGGGCTGGGGCCTGGGGGCTGGGGCCTGGGAGCTGGGGCCTGGGGGCTGGGAGCAGGTCAGGACCCGCGACAAAGACCAGCCGTACTACGCCCAAACCGCAACAGCTTGCGCCGAATATTCATCATACACACAGCTGCCAGTATGCG
The DNA here is from genome assembly GCA_031763405.1 of Balanus nubilus. Classification (NCBI taxonomy): domain Eukaryota; kingdom Metazoa; phylum Arthropoda; class Thecostraca; order Balanomorpha; family Balanidae; genus Balanus; species Balanus nubilus. The sequence goes on from JARFNZ010148043.1 coordinate 9,507, forward strand.
GAATACATTACGTGGGCGGACACCGGTGCGTGTAATACGATGCACGATCCCATCTCTCCCAGCCAATGTCGTCGCGTGTCCCTCAACACAAGGAGCCGTGCTTATTTTAGTGATGCATGAGACGGTGTATGGTTTTGTCATCGGTCTTATGAATTGCGCACGGGCAGCTGGCAGATGCGTGGTCTGTGTGCAGCACCCACACGCTGGTGCCTATCTGTCCGGCAGCCGCCGGCCACCGGCAATGACACCCCGCGTGACAGATGGGGCAGGTGGGAACCGTCCCGGGCCAATGCGTGCCGTACATGGTGGTGGTGGAGTGGGCTGTAGAATATTTAAGAGGTGTTTGAGGTATTTTATTGGCTTTAATATTCGATTTTGCTTTGACAGTGTGAGGATGATCCGGTGAAAAGCCCCTGTGGTGGACGGGCGATCTAGGCACTTTTCATTCCAAAAATAGTGTGTGCCGGTGAACGAGTGGCTGAAGACGGTTAAAGGCGGTTGAAGGCGGTTACGGTGACATTCGTTGGTGCAGCTGCGTTCAAAGTAATTTGTTGGTATTACAGTATGTATTTATAATAGTACGATGATGTTATCTTAATGATCATCCATTATTGATACAGATTTGGCTCTGCCTTTTTGTATGGGTTTAACAACAGTAAGCCATACACCTCCTCCCTACCGTGATTCAAAGAAGTTGGTCTTATGCGGGGTTCACGCTGAGGATGGCGGACACCAAAAATTATCAACCATCATTCACTTTACCAGACACCTGCGCGACGAATTAAAATTGTATATGGTTTGTCAAATTTTAATTTTGAATTCAAATTTGACAAGCCAAATTCACCTTTGCTCCGTCGCACGGATGTCCGGTACATTGGCTGTTGGCAGATGCCTTTTGGCGTCTTCCATACTCGGTCTGAACTCCGCATTAGGGAGCCGGCATTTTGATAAAAAAAAACATGATTGTAATTACAAAACTGCATTCAAACGCTTGCAAAATACAAACAATAGCGGGTGTATCTGAAATCGACAAATACGATATTCTGAAATAGCACCAAAGCGGTGAGCTAAAACACATTTTGCGGCCGTATGCTCTTATGTGGTGCAATGCAGTCGTCGCTCCGAAGGAATGCAATGCGGTGCAGTCTAACATCACAGTAAAAAAAGAACAATCACGCGTATGCAGCACGACGGCAATTTTTTATTGAATGGCACCTTAGCGCCGATACAAACTTTTGCAACGGGATAGTCTGCCGTGCTGCAATGCAGTTGTCACCCCAAAGGGACGCAGTGCGGTACACAGTGCGGTACTGTCTTAGATGATAGCCCGCACAAACGAGCGTGAGATGAGATGAGGATGCATTCAGCCCGTGCGGCTGCGTTGCCGAGACAAGTCTTACCGCGGGATACTTTCATGTGCTGCAGTGGAGTCACCAGATCTTCAGGGATGCTGTGCGGTGCAGTCTACCATTGCAGTAACGCAATTGATCAGGCGCATGCAATGGATTGGTCTAATCAAATGTCCATATTTAACTAGTAACAATCCGCTTAAGTTACAGGAGCTAATAATTCATGAAGGTTTTCTTGAGGATAAATGAAGCGATTGAAATATTAATTTAAAAACATTTCTTTTCATTGCAGCCCTTTGATTGAATATTCATCTACCATTAGCTATGGTAGACTGATAATCTATTACCTCCAAATCTATTTTGTGGCAAGATTGTCTGATCAAATTAGAAGTGAACCCAGTGATCTGGACCTTATCAAGCGTCCATGCATAAATTATGTCGCTGTTTGAATCCTCTGGATTCCTCCTGCAAAACGTTTGTCGTGAAAAGGCTGCTCACGTCAGCTTTGCATTTTTCTCTGAAGTGTCCTGGCTGCTTTATCTTTGCATCTCAAGTTGGGCGGCAAACGTAGAAGAAAGTCAGAACGTCAGTCCCACCTTAAAAGGATTCTGTTCGGTGGTTGGGTATATTAGCATGGAAACTCAGGTTTGTGAAGGTGCCGACGAGCACCACGCCACACGACGGCATCACACAACGCGGCGCCGCGAAAAGAAACACAATTCGTGATCGTGAAACGTGGCCTGAAGCGGAAACGTAACTTTAGAATAAAACTCTGACGGCCAATCGAGATAACCGCGGCAGTTTTAAACATAGTTCGCTTTGAACCTCCGCGTGGTATTTGGAGTTTCACCGTAATTTCTGTAAATTGCACATCCGCAACGGCACCAATATGGTGGCATAAAGTGAACGCACCATTCCACATTGGCTGTTTTGGTTTTGTTTTCAGCATAGCCAATGAAACCTCGTGAAATCTATGAAACCAGCCAATCCGCCTCACGCTCTATTTATATGAGCCACGAAGATAAGATAAAGCAGAAGTAAAAATGGTGCAAGCGAAAGCTAAGCATAATCATACATATAATCAGCTTAAGCTAAAGGGTGAAACACAAACACCTTCCATTTTAATTTTTGCCTATGAGATGACAGCCACGCGTAAAGCGTACAATATGTTCGTCGTAAAAAAGTACTCGTAGTAAGAATCGTTCCATAACTTCAATTAAAGAAGCATACCAGAGAGAAACGGACTCGATTCTGAGCAGATCTAAAGCAAATAAAATAATGCATATTTATATCAAACTGTAAGTGAAAAAGAATATTAAAGTTTTGTATGTTTCACCCTTAGATACGAAAGTAAGCTGCTGTCGTTGTCGTGTTGTTTTGTTTTTACACTTCATGACGTAACGGATCTCAACTTCACGATTCACCTGCACAGAGAGGTGATCCAGAATAACAAACACCCTGAATTTGGGTTAACAAAACTGATACAATTAATCGGGTTCCGATTGCTTGTGCATTAAAAGAGGTTTGAAATAAACTTTCTCAGCAAAAGCTACGCAGCTTTCCTTTTAGAATCCAGGGAACTTTGTGTTCGTTTTCGGCCTAGCTCTGTCAGCCTAGACGCCATGGTCCATTGACCCCTGGATCGGTCCAGTTCACTTGTGAAAGGTTGCATGCGCCAGGATTATAATGAACTGAATTTAATCTTACCTTCTCTCACTGGTTAAGCCTGGCCAAGAAGAGAACTTGCTCCTTTGAAAATGAGCCGACTCTTCTCCATGAAATCTCACGCAGCTCGCACGCAACCTAAAAATCACCCTGTCCGATCTCCTCATGATCACCAATTTGGTCTATTCAACCCTATGTGATCTATTTTGCAAATGAGACCGTGGAATATGGAGCAAAACTGCATGGCGAAAGCTGAACCTTACTACCCAAAAATCCACTGGACCACACATTTCTGCCCGGAAACTGACACACGATCTATCAAACAGCCAACCCTGTTTGTACCTCAATTAGCGTTTCACTGTACGCCGGCCCTGGCTTTGAACCGCCGCCGAGGAGCGTGTGGCTTCCGTGCACTTAGCGCCGTGCAGGCGGCGACAGACAACACAATGCCGTTTCATGCCGACGATCAGCGCCAATCGGGCGATATCTTGACGTTCGTTTCACACCGACAGCGTTGCCTGAGTTTCTGTAGCCTCGCGCTTTATCTGATATCTCTATGCAATGCAGGTGAGGTGCGCTTTTGTTTGTTAGTCGTGATTCTTTTCTGTGGGGATTTTTGCCCTGAGTTTGGCGGGTGGATCTTTCCGTGCGAGCGGTGCGTGATTTTCCTACAGGGTGTGAGACCGCTTGTCACCGAGACTGATTCAACTGACGGGGAATGAGGATGCGAATAGCGACGCATGGGAATAGTGTGCCATACAAATGAGACACAGGAACTTTTGAGCGGCGCTAATGAAAACAGCGGCGCTAATGAAAACAGTCATTGAGAACTGGAGGTCGCTACTAAGTAAGCCGTTACCTTCCTCCCAGACTTTTAAACCAGAATGAGCATAAACGGGTCCCATTCACACGTGGTTTTCTCAGTGTCTGTCAATAATATATTATATGATTATGCTACGGAGCCACTGGCGGATCCAGGGGAGAGGGGCATGAGGGGCAAATGCCCCCCCCCCAAACCGCCTGAAATCGACCAAAATTCGCACATTCACCGCTCCGGAAGGAAACCTAAGCAACTTTTATTAAGGAAAGTTTGTTTTAAAACGTAAGGAAGCGTACGGCATAAGTACGGCGTACTGCAATGCATAAGGGAGCGAAATCCGATGAGTTTTCTGAAATTCGTGAAACTTTTTTGGAGGTATGCCCCCAACAGCGCTAGAGACCGACGTTCTGGATCCGCCAGTGTACGTAGCAACCGGTTTTAAGAGTCGCATGAGTCGCACCTTTGACGAAATTTGGCACTGTCTGTCACATATGAAATCAAACACGCACGAAACTTCGTCGAGTTGCTACACCAGAAGGAACCATGTTTCACGGCTATGAGCTAAAACGCGTCTAGCCGAAGCTGTCGTAATCACAACACATGCGTTGCACATGGACACACGTCTGAATGCAGCTTGTCAGATGCCAGTCAAAGGAGATAGCACCGCAAGGTAAATACCTGAGCGAGACCCATACTGCTGGAGATGACAGGTTTCCGACCAGATAGTTGGCTCGCGTCCAGAGCGATAGGTTCGACACCAATCCTCTCCCGTTACACCAACTCGTGTGGCCACCCGGGCGACAGACGGGGTCCTCCCTCTCAATATAATCAGCTTACTTGGAGATGATCTGACCAAGGCTATCAGGCTCTCGCCTCCGATTTTGTTTCAGGCTTGGACACATCCAATGACAGATATTTACTCACCCAAGCTGCGATGAATGCGGGGTGTGGATGAAGACCGGCTAAGCCTGTTAGAGCACCGCTAAAGCCTACTAAAACCGCCTAAGACCGTATTAGCACTGGCCTGCTCCCAGCTACTCAATACAGAACGGCAGCGGCTGGGCGGTCGCCGGCTCGCACGCGCCGCCCCCGGGCCGCCATACGCCGCCCTGATTGGTCGGTCGGCCGGTCGGCCGACGAATCAGAGCGTAAGAGTCAACAGAATGTGACGGGCTATGGCCGGGCGCTTCCGTCCACCCTGATGCGGTGCTGCAAACATACAGCCAATGTTTACCAGATGGCTTTGAGCGGAATTTGTGGATTTTCATCGGATTTTGCTCGACTTATAACGAAGGCTATGTGCTAATGATGCAGCCACAACGGATGCATGAGCTTATGTCCTGTCTGCTGTCAGGGGTGGCGGTACAGACGAGGTAATATGACATTGATCCATTTTGCCGTTTTTCCAGTTTCATTCGAGACGCGGCCTTGCCAGACGGCCGATGGAGCAATTTTCCTCCCAGAGCATAAAACAGAGACAAACAATAATCAACCGATGAGCCACGCAAGCCGCAACTTTCCGTGACGCTCGAATTCGAACGGTCTCGCCTCGCAATCTTTCCTTATCACTGCCCCACCGTGCCGTACCATCAGCTGATCTTCACACAGGACAAGGTTACACACCCAAGGCATCAGAAGCCAGACAAAGCATTGCTCCAACTGGGGCGCGTCCCCTGGCATCCGGCAGATGATACACGCCCGCTGCGGCCGGCTCTCAATCCTCCAAATCTCCCAATCATCGGTGGCTTACTGGGGGCAGGAAGCCGGCGGCCGTTCTCTCGGGATCATCCCCTGCTAAGAGGATCACAGGAGCCGGAAGTTGCCGCTAACGATTGGCGGCACGAGCGATGCCTTGTTGGGAGACACCAGACAGCGGACGCCGGGTCGGTAAGCCGAGACTTAGCGGGTCTTTGCAGCGGCATCTTCATCGCAGCTTGTCCGCTGACAGGCCTGGAGTCCGGGGGACTCTGCTGTTATTAGGTACGAGCTGACCAGCCGGAGTGGCTTAGTCGAGGACTTCACCTGCAGGATTATGCCTTTGGATGATGCAGATCGGTACCGGCTATTCGCATGTTGTCGTTATGATGAGGTCGTTAGAATCTGATCTTTTTACGCATATGCCGATTTCAGCTCCGTGATAGGAAAATGTAAAGCTAACTTAATGTAAAGCGGTCTTCACTGAGCGGAAAGTAAACGTAACGTAGAGTAACGCAAACACTCGATTGCCTTATTGTGTTTTGATTGCACCGTAATTAACAAATTTCATCTTATTACCTTCCCTTCAACGTTGTTTCGATATCTGGTTGTGGCCTGCTTGTGTTTGTGACTGTTTGTGGCCTGCTCAATTTTCCAGACCTTACGTTTTGCATCATTTTGCACAACGTTACGTATACTTCTCGCTCAGTGAGGATCGGGTCTAAAGCTCCAGATGTCATCCGGCTATTCGTACCGTGGGAGCATGTCATATTTATTGATACAATTCACTGGTGAAAACCTTCAGCCATGTTGTAAGGTATTATTGCAATGATAAAATGAGTCTGAAAAGGTGTCTTGAATAATGTATAAGAACTCGTCGAAACCTGTGTCGAAATCTTGTGTAACGCAAACTGATGGCAGCATTGTCTGAGCAGTTGACGTCCGTTTGCCACCGGAAACCTCTATTTATCTGATCCGATATGTAGAGGTTTGTCTTTGCGACAATATTTATAAATAACAAGAATACTGGCAAGAGCTGTCGAATGCTTCAACATTTCTTCGTGAGCAATGTAAAGCAGCTGGCCTGCTGAACGAAATTATCAAATGAGTGAAGCTTTGTAACTGATCGGCTCTTCAGGACTGAAAGGTCATACTGGAGGTGTTTTATCCTCTTCTTTCCCTCTCTCTCTCCCTCTCGTTTACGTTCCCACCAGTCGATAACGGAAACTCATCTGTAGAGGAAAAGAAGGAAAGGCCTGTTTCAGTGTCACGGTCCTAAGTGTCCCCTTTCCATTTCCATACATGCATGTGTATTGTGTACTGTCCCTTCTCAGGGCCGAAACTGCTCATCACTCTAAACCGACATCAGTATTCAGTATCACATTGCACCACCAAAAACTGAAACTGTGTCACAAATATTGCGACACGCACGGTACACACATGCACATTGTCATGCATTGCCAATTCGCCTCGGGAAGACCGATACAATATTGCAACTTTAGCCGTTTACGATACTTGACAACCGCCGACAAAGAAAATATCCTGGTGAAATAGCTCTTGGCATGATAACATATGCTGAAACATTCAATTGCGCCAAAGCTCACAAATAAATATGGCTTTGTGATGACCGAACATATGTTACCGCGGACAGACCCAATGGTAACGATAAATATACGCAGACAATACGATGGCCCATACCTACCACCTGTTCTGCGCGATAAATCGACCGATGAACTTCTCACGACACATGATCATCAATCAACAAGTCCGCGCCGCATCGCCATGCGACTTGCAATATAACAGAAGGAACTATATCCATTACCCACATTTTGCAAGCACACCTTGCAAATGATACGCTTCCGCCGGCTTTTATTAATTACGGAGGTCCCTAAGCCACCGCGTCGTCGACATGCAACGGCTGCTAAGAAGGATTTGTCTGAATTATTGGTACTGTTCGTGACAGCCGCATCGTTCCGTTGCATTGTTTCCATGTGCTCCTTTGTGTGTTGTGCATTCGTGCCACCGTGCAGTAGGAATGCAACGCAGTAAGAGCCCGGAGCCCAGGTCCACCTTAAGCTGCACCTACGAGTGAGCCGGCAGCGAACACTTCCCTTATACCACAGCCGCAACACCCTACCACCGCCGTACTCATTACCGGGCTCCCTGACAGGGCTGTTCTTGACTCAGATTTTTTGGGACTGAATCTACTCGGACTCATTTCTGAACGATTCTGACTCAACTCTGACTCAAGTGGTGGAGCAAATAACTTTGAGTCGAATCAATGTTGACGCATTTATTTTTAACCATGACTCATCTCATACTAAAGGAAATGTTCCTTGAGTTGACTTATTGTTGAGCCGACTAATTTTACTTAATGACACCGATAGTTTTTGACAGTCAAAAATATTTTGAAGTCGATTCTTTCATGCAACGCCACAGACATCACTTCAAAACTGTCAAATCTCGAAAACTTCAATATCAAATCAATGCATTATCTTATTTGACTCAGGTGAATTAGTATATTTGATTTTTATTTGTGTGGCGTTCAGGTGACACAACTCTGACTCAAGCTGAAATTCATGCAACTCAACTCCGACTCGACTCAACACCTAAATTATCTTTGCCAACTTAATTAAATTATGACTCAACTCGTTTTGAGTCAGTCGAGTCAAATTTAACTCAACGGCTCTGAGTTGAGCACAAGCCTGCCCCTGACCGCGGGTTTGTGAGGTCAGGGGCGCTGTAGGGACGTCCCCGTCCCCGTCCCCGTCCCCGTCCCCGTCCCCGTCCCCGTCCCCGTCCCCGTCCCCGTCCCCGTCCCCGTCC
>JARFNZ010148066.1:0-10059 GCA_031763405.1 Balanus nubilus
AATGCTAAAATGCTACGGCTTAAGAATGAAACTCCGCTAGTCATAGTAATCAGCCATTGAAGTGAGTAAAATGAAGGCATGCCTTAGGTGTGTATTATGCGGACATTGGTTGCGTTAGCAGGGTGTTTGACAGCCGAGCGATAGTTATAAAGGATAATGTGATGGACACACCTATTAGAAAAAGGTGGGCTTGTAAGCTTCGGTACACACCTATTAAGGTGTGTACCGAAGCTTACAAACCCATTAAATATCGTGTCTTGACGTTTTAAAAAATCGTCCACGTCCAAGTCCAAATCAAGACATGACAATTGTGGAACACTGTCGCGAATCGCACAGGAACAGCGGCATCTGAAGCCTTCTGTTGATATAAGGACTTCTATGAGAAGGTTAGAAGTGGTTTTCATTATTCTAATCTCCGCAAATAGCTGGCTTGGACAGCCGGTGATTGCCCGGGGTCGATATGTAGGAGAAACAGTGTATTGCACGGTACTGGTATAATTTGGAGTATAATTCTTTGGCCACCTTTTTAACACCCACTTACAACTTAAAAACCCTCAATGACAACTTATTACAAGGAAAAACTTTTTCCCCGCAAGCCCACCTTTTTCTCTCAGTCCCTACTGTCATGTAAATCTGCTGGCTTTGCCACATCTGGATGCTATTATGGACACAGTCAGCCCTGTCTCAAAGTTGGATGGCTAAGAATATTACTCAGAGCCTGTTACCACTCATCTGACCTAACAGATGTCACATACCTAATCACAGAATACTCACAGACAATAGAACTGACACCTGCTGCATCACACATGCTTTGACTGTGCTGAACTCTTGCCATTTTTGCATCGCCTGATGACCTATGGCCAAATTTGAGCGAAATATTCTGGTTTCAGCTGAAAACAGTCAACCATTGCTTCAGAATAGAAGCAAACTACTATATCTGAGTCAAGGCCAGTTTGTAAAGAAGGGTTTAAAAGTTGGGAGTGAGTGTTTTTAAGTTGGAAAATGTGAAAAGTGATGATGAAGGGTATTGAAGGCATGAAGAAGGGATGAGGGGAAAAAGTTGGAGAGTAGGGTTTTTAAGTAGGCGATTAATTTGCCGTATATTTTTGTCCATGATTTCCAATTACATTACGCATTGCTTTCCCCCGCCATTTTGCATGCTGAATACCTGGATGTCAGAACCCATCTAATTTTCAATAATTTCAAACAAAACGTGACCTTCATAATGTCAATCCTCGACCCCATACCATAAACTCTGCCTGCCAACCTTCTCGTGACGTCACGCACCAAAACTTGTCTCGAGGGGCACGAAAATAGTCACACAAAAGCATAATATTTGTACGGCAATAATGCATCCAAATGAAAACTTTTGTTACATTTCAATGCAAGAGATGATGCTCAAAATGAATGTGATATCAGCTCAACCTCGCGAATCAGGTCCATTATAATAATTCGAACCACTTATATATTACACGGCAGACGCTTGGTCCGGTAATTTGCACGTGCGTCATGCACTCTTGAAAACCTCACAGAAAATTTAATCAATAGATTTTCGTTGGTTTATTTCCTAGGAAGCCCAGGCAATTTGCCATCGAGTGATGCCTTCATTAAGGGGTTCGCGTTTTCCCGTTTTTAGCCGATGTCGGCCTCCGTTTGCTGGAACAATATCTGACAGTTGCATCGTTATCCACTGGACAACACCATTTTGTTGTTAAACACTATCATGAAAATGACCTTATATCCTTTTGAAAGCGTAAAATGGCTTAGTAAATGCGTTCCTGTATTTTTTACGGATATGCGCCATATCTGCCCTCTTTTCCACAGGAGACAAACAACACGTTTCGACACCATTTGACCACAATCATGACATGTACGTATAGCAAGGCATTTAGAATGGATAGTGTGTCTATAATAGATGTATCAGTGTTGCAGAATATAAATACTGTTAATACGTTAATTTACAGAGTTTATGTGAGCAATTAAAACGTTGCAAGTATCAGCTTTGCTTGTATGTATCTATCGATACCGAGTATTTACCACCGGTTATTCTTCATTTATTACTCGATGCACGATGCAATTTGTCACTGCCAATTATGCAACGGTGTTGGACCGATTGGCAACAGTCGAACACTTGTGTAGGTCTAACATACCCCACTGGTACAGAGTCATAAACCTGTGTTATGTATGTGACGATTTCCAATTGGACTCATTATCTTGCCAGCTGACTACATTCATGGGTATTAGTCCAATGATTAAAGGCATGGACGAGACGCGTGGCATTGAATTGAGTCCTTCTCTGCCAAACGTCTTTATTTCGTCGAGAACTGAGTGGGAGTTGTTGCAATGTTGCATACCAACTAACCGTATTGGTTGCAGTGCATATTGCGCTGTCACCATGTAGGTGTGCACTGCGCAGTTGCCAAATGATTTATTAATTTTCGAGTCTACATTTTCAAAGTTACTCACTATATAAATAACGTGGATTTGGGGACTTGTAACAACAGTATCTACCTGCACAATTTTTCATTGTTATTTTTGCGAAGTAAACACTGAAGAATGTTGCCGATGTGTCAAACGCATACAAATACTGAACCATACCTACCCATTGGAGACGGCACAGCAACTCATACAACAACAACACCAACCCTGGGAGACTCCAGTGATGCTCAGAAGGATAGCGTCATACTCTCACAGAGACTGCTCACTGCTCAGTGCTCACTGCACCAACGTATACGGCAATAACACTATGTAGGAACTGGAGACTACAGAAGCGCACATAACGGTAACACCACGCATTGGGGACTGTAGTGCATAACAGTTCCCAATGCTTGGTGCAGTTGCGGGTACTTAAATGCTTACAACTGTAACATCAAATCTTGGAGACTGCAAAAGCACATACAAGCACATAAGTACCACAAGTTTGGAGAGTGCAGTAACTCGTATGGCAGTATTAGCATGGGTTGAAGAATGGCGTAGAGCAAATATCCCGAACAATTTGACATGGAGACTGTAGCGACTCGCATGAGGCTAGCACCACAGCATGGAGACTGCAGTAGAATACATAACAGTAACACCAATCATTTGAAATTGCAACCGCGCGCACAAGGAAGACATAAAGGAATATGCAATATTTACAGAAGTTTTACTGGCGCACAGTCTAGCATTACCAGGATTGCAATATGACATAAGTGGCCTTCTATTTCTCTAAAAGACACCAAGCATGCAACTAACGAATGATAATTCAGCCTATTCCTTGTATTACCGTCGTAGCGTTAACACGCACTCTGGAGAGGGGCAAAATCTGCCCTCTCCGATTTTTTTTACCATAGCGAAAAACGGTGCCGCCGTTTTTCATCACCTTCCTAGAATTTAATAAGACTTCCTTTGTCAAAATATTAACTTTGGGTGATGTCAGGACAGGTCACCAGGCCAGGTCAAAGTACAGACATGTAAAAATAACTATTTTGCAAGTTTGCGGTTATGCCGTGGGCACATCATTTGGCTGATCGGTTTCAAACTTCCATGATTTCATAAGGGCATAGATACCTATAACTTGTATATCTCAGATTGTGTTCATATCGGTGACCTGAAGTCGGGCCAATTCCGTGGCTTCCTCGTTGTAAGTCAGTGGGGAAAACGCAGATCATTCCTATTCGGAGGACACGCATCATATCAGACTAATTATTTCAGGATCAAGCAGCCATAGACCAAATTTAATGACCAGGATGAAATTTTTGATCAGTGACTTATTCATGGTCATCTGAGGTCATCAATGAGTTGGTCTCGTTAAGGCGTATCGACTAATATGCATCATGATTTCTTTAGGCCAACGCGTGACCTTGACTTGAGGCCAAAGTTTTAAGTTGAGCTTGCAATGTTGCCATGTATATGCTTCGATGAGCCTTGTCGAGAGAAATACGATGGTGCAAAAATCACTGCTCTACCTTTATTAGGTCAAAAGTTATTTGTAAACAAATATTTTCCTTCAAAACAGTCTACACTGTAACTTCCGCAGCGAAAACTATTGACCTGAGGTCAAATCTGATTACGAAATTGACATGGAATTTCAATAGTTTTCTTTTGCTTTTTTCGCTTCTTCCTAGCCATCATGGTTCTTGAGCTATTGAGAAATATCTGGAGGTCGGGTATTTAGGCCCTAATATGGAAATTTTTGGCAAATTTGACCTCATTTGATCTTAAAATATCGATCCAGGGTCATAAAAATTGCACACAATAGATTCCCCAACGCCCGCTCATACCCCACAATTTCGTTATTTCGTTATTTCGCCGATGGCTCTTATAGGAGCTGAGATCGTAGGGGAAGGGGGAGACCCCCCCCCCCCTCAAGGGCGCTGAATTCTGAGACTCCCTCCAGAGTGCATGTTAACCCGTTGTGACAAGCTGACACGCGGTCGGTTCGTCGGGTCTCTCTAAATATGACCGTTGTGTTGGCTCCTGTCCAGTCCTGTCGCTGTGACGCTGATATCTTTGGGAAATAGATCGCCGATGATAGCTCTGTGGCCATCCTTCGCCGGGTGCTCACTGAAAGAACAGACTTCTCACGCGAGCCAATCTAATCCAAATACTACCGGTAAAACACATGCATTATTCATGCTTACTTAGTCATTCATGAGTATTGTGTGCGTTTTCTCCCTAGTATCTGGGTTAGTTTATTTCACCTGAGAAGCCTTTTACCAGTATAGGCTGTTCTTCAGTGCTCAGTCTGATCGGGCCGGGATAAGCCGGGTGCGAGGCTGGTGAGTCTTAGCCACAACCACTGCTGTTGGAAGACAGGCCTGTCATACGAAACAAAAAAAACTAGGGTTGTTCGCTAGTACAAATACTGTTTTTCATTTATTTCCTATTCTCTTCCTAGATAACCTGAAATACAGTCATTCTTCTCCGTCTTAGTGTTCCAAGTCGGTGTGTTCCATTTTACGTACTTTTTACTTAGACGCATGATGTACACCCTCATCCAGCTACAGCTGGACATTTCGAACGACACACCAATGACCCACATTCACAGTCCCGGAAATAATAAGAAATGACTTGGCTGTATTATGGATCATCTGCGCCGAACTCCCGTGTTTTAGTCTGTCTCAGCCCGGGGCGACATGTTTACCGGTGTCTCGGCCCTGACCGGGGTGCGATTTACCGGGTAGTTTGCCGCCGTAAACGTCGAGAATATGGCAGCCTCTGGTAAACGGCGGCATTGATGTTCGGCCATAAAAGGGTGTGTCCCGGCATTGCAACTGCCAGGTGACAGTGAAGTTATGCTCGCCGCCGTAAATAACCACAGGTGTGGAGACATCGGCCAAGGGTGGTTCAATGAGCGGAGTTAAAGCAAGAGTATATAGTACGCATCACGTGGCATGTAGATAGGTACGAAAAAAGACGCTGGTATACCTACAATCATGATGCTGTTACGTACCTTGCAGGCTTCTTGCATCACCCTGGCTTAGATTGTGACAAAACAATTGTTACCCTTATGTGACTGTTATTGTCACCAGTGTCGTTTCTGTTGAGATGACATCTTTTACATCCATTTTCAACATTCACTGAAACGGGCATGTCACCCAGCTACCTATCTTGATTGTTGATATGCCCTGAAACTGTATTGTCAAGTAACACGTGCCTGTGATAAACAATCAGTGTCAATCCTTTCACTTCTCCCCACTTACCAGTTACTACGACATTTGCAATTCACCTCAATCAGGCGCAGATGCTGTCTTATCAATCCGGGGTGACTGATCATTGATCAATCGTCGTTCTCCCCGAAAGAAATAGTCAGATTTTCAAAACTGACACCTATATGGCGATGTTACGTCACTGGTGGCTGACGACTCGGTTGGTGATAGTCACCCTGGATGTAATCACCGCCTACAGCTCTTGTCTGGTCACCACATCAGTCCCACCCTCCTGCGGTGGACTGCTTCTCCGGCAGTACTAACTAACCCCAGCAGCCGCTGCCCCGGCCAGGCAACGGGCGGAGAGGCGGGGGAGCAAAAGAGGGTGGTTCGAATCTATAACTACGGAGATGCCGTTCCTCCCGCCAACCCAGCCGGCGCCGCGGGCAGGGAGGACAGGGATGGGCCAGGGTGGCGCCGCAGGCAGGGATGGGCCGGGTTGGCGCAGCAGGCAGGAGGTCGGGTTGGCGCAGCAGGCAGGAAGGGCCAGGGTTGGCGCAGCAGGCAGGGAGGGACCGGGGTGGCGCAGCAGGCAGGGAGGGGCCGGGTTGGCGCAGCAGGCAGGAAGGGCCAGGGTGGCGCAGCAGGCAGGAAAAGGCCAGGGTGGCCCAGCCGGCAGGCAGGGAGGGCCAGGGTGGCCCAGCCGGCAGGCAGGGAGGGGCCGGGGTGGCGCAGCAGGAGAGAGGGAGGGTGGAAGGGAGGGGCCGGGCCATCATCTGGTCCAGCAGGGCGGCACTGACGACCCGAGCACGGTGCTCGTCCGCCGTGATGCTCACTGGCCGCGTGTCGGCCGTGCAGTACGGCACCTCCACCGCTGCCTTGACCCATTGCCGGTCGGCTATTAGAAGCCGAAGCGGAGCACATCCCGACCACGACCGCCGACTGACTGCCGCGTGCAGCCGGCACCGCACACGACAGCTCAATTGGCCAACACCGGGGCTGTCGGCCGGCCGACCGTGTGGCAATTAGAGACAGCAGTAATCAGCTGTGGTGCGGTGGCCGGCGAGATAAGGTGTGCCGGGTCAGGTCGTACCGGCCGGGGCACTGACCCGCCGCCGGCAGCGGGAGGCATGAACCCGCCGCCCTGCAGGGCCGCTGCTGAGATAGAGGGCTGCAGCTGCATACAACAGGTGTGTGGAGGATGGTCTGTGCTCATTTGGCGTCTGGTGGTAACTCGGGAGGTGGATTTGGACCTGGCGATGGATCTGGATCTGGAGCTGAGTATGTCGTTTGATGGTGGATCTGGATCTGATTGTGGATCTGAATCTGGGGATGGATCAGGATAAGATGGTTGATCTGGATCTGGGTCTGGATCGGGATATCATAGGGATATGGATTTGGCAGTGGACCGGGAACTAGTCTGGGTCTGGTGGGTCTGGATCTGATGATTCGACGTGGCGTCAGCTGTCTGTCTGAACAGACTACCAGTTAAGACCACAATGAAGTGTTTTTTATTGTCCATTCATACCAGTATGCAATTATCTGTTGGTGAATGACGATGATATTGAGGCTTTAGGGCGCGAAAACGACTTCAGTCATATATTGGACATCGGCGTAGTATGATATAGGAGGATTAGCGTCAGGGCAAACCAAGCCATAAATGGCGTGATGTGGGCGGTAGGCGCCATGATAGCTGCGCGTAAATTCCCATCCCATTGTTGATGGTGGAGCATCTTTCTATTAAGCTGTAACATGTAACCATATGAAGAAGTTTGTGGAATAAATCAGGGATTTGCTATTGTCATACCAGCTCCATTATAATGGTAGAATGATAATGTGTCCTCTTACGGAACTTGACAAGTAATGGTACGATATTTTAACAATACAACAATAGAATAATAATGTGTCCTCTTAGGGAACTTGAGACAAGTATTGGTACGATTTTAACAACATGACACTAAATCACCCGCGATTTCTCCTTCATTTGTACTACACCTTTATTTTACCTATATTATTTGTACAAATGCCTTTAACGTCAGAGCTATGTTCCATTTGACTTTGTTTTAAGTGTATACGGTTGTGAAGTGTAATGTCTGTTTCCGTTAGTTGTTTAAGAACGTTGCTCAGTAACTAAATACAGATTATGAAGACTGAGATATGAGCTTGATGCAACGACTAGATAGTAAGAGATATTCAAACCCTACCTAGTCCGGTTGTGTCGAAACACCGGCACACAGTTCCCCTTCGAAACTGCTTCTTACCTGTAAAATATGCTATACAATCATGTATGTGCCACGTGCAAGCAATCTTGTTGGCAATAAGGGAAACCTGTGCCCTGTGGACTGTACACATGCTTCTGCATGCCAGTGCGAGCATACATGCCAGCAAAAAACCGAAAGTCTTATCCTGCCCGGAAGCCTCTGTGAGTCCATATTGAGCGGATTGATACGGTGGGTAAAAGCTCGTCCAGCTATCAATCGCACTACGGTTTCCTGTCCATATACAGCTGTGAAACCGTGTGAAGACTCCTTTCTTGCTTCCTGGCCAAGCTTTACGACCAGTTTTATGTGCTATGGCTTTATCTGCTATCAAGAAGTTATTGCAAGTTATCTACGCAGTTATTAACGACGCAGGTCTGTGTTTGGATGGTCTAATGAACGCAGCCCTCATCACGATGGTGATATCCGGTCAGCAGGGTATCCGAGGAGCGTAGCTAACGAGAGCTTACGGTGCCACACGAGATATCTAACCCGTCACCCGCTGGTTTATTACATAGGTGTAAGGAGGAACTTCTTGAACGACCATGAGCGGGAACTGTGAACAGGATCCAGTACAATAAGGTTCAACCACAACATTTGCCTGCTTCTTTATTGAGGCTTACTGGCTATTTGAGGCTATTTGAAATTGAACATGCTAAGATAAAATTATCAACGCACTTATGACCTTTGTATTTGTGTGAAAATGATGATCAAATTGATGTCATTGTTTCTATGCTCATCGCTTTCTTCACCATGCGAAGGCAGCCAGTTCCAACTCCTGAGGACGTCTCGGTACATTGTCAGCTGTGAAAGAACCACATGTGTGTCCTGTCCACTCCCATCTCCGGATGTAGACCAAACTGCCCCGATGAGCTCATCAGGGATGAGGTAAGCACTAGCAGGCCGCTCGCCGATGCCTTGTCATGTCCAACATCCCACGCGGGCGAGACGAGCCCGCATTAACATCCTCCCGCCGACTGCCGCTACAAACAATAGCCGAGCGGCCGTTAAAATCTCATTACCGCTTGGATGAGAGCCTTCCCAGCCCGCCAACAGCTCCCTAGCTCTCTCACCGGGACTATCGGCGCCATCGGAGTGTCAGTGGTTAACGGTGACATTAGGTGTTACAGTTTGCAGCGGTGGTGTGTTCTAGAGGTGTGTGAAGAGGTACATACATACAAAGGTCGCGTTTGCGCTCCATGGTGAATGCGATGATGAAGACTTCTCTCCCCGTGGGTCACTGCATGGGAGGACGGTGAAAGAGGCTCTTTACTGTGTAAGAGGGACTGTGAGAAAAACCCAGTTCTGTGTGGATGGCATCGTTGGAAAGGTTCTCTTTTGTGTTGGTAGGGTCGTGAGTAAGGTCATGTCCTGCGTCAGGACCCAAACGGACTCCGGACCCGTCAGGACCCGTCAGGACCCAAAAGGACCGTAACTTGTTTGTCCTATGTCGAGAAGGATCACAAGAAGCTCCGTTTTTGTCAGACAGATTGTACGACAGCCTTCATCTTCTGTCGCCTCTGTCGGAAGAACTGTCAGGAAGACTGCATGTTCTGGCGAGAAGACCGTGAGAAAAGCGCCTTCCTAAATCAATCAAAGGGCCGTTAACGAAGTCGTGTTTTGTTTACTGAGGACTGCGTGCATGTAGCTGTCTTATGTCTAGAATTGTCGTGAGAAACATATTTGCTTTGTGCCGGCAGGACCACGGAGAAGTCTTCGTTCTATATCGAGGACAGTCAGAAGACGCCTTTTCTCCGTATCGAGAGGATCGTGGGAAAGTTTCAGTCCTTTGTCGGGAGGACCGTGTGGAAGTCTTCGTCTTATGTCAAAAAGGACCGTGAGAAATGCACAGTTCTGTATGTTCTCGCAGGGAGGATCGGTGCTGCTCTGTCCTCACTCTAAGTAGGAACGTGAGAAAGGCGCCGTTCCGTGTCGTCATTGCGCAGTTTCCGGTGAGAGGTAGGGCATCAGTTTGCAGATCGTCACACATCAGGGTGTTCTGTGACAGCGCTGATTCTCAGAGATGTTATAACTCAGACATGACATGGACCCTACTTCCCGCGTCCGATTGCGATGTGCGGTGTCTCATTCTTGTACTGTTGGCAGCATGGGCGTCGCCACGACATTTTGAGTGCGGGGCCAAACAGGCATATGGGGGAGCCAGCAAGGGGTCT
>JARFNZ010148077.1:0-10058 GCA_031763405.1 Balanus nubilus
AATATTAGCCAATCGCCAATAATTATGCAAAATTTAGCCCAAATCGGTTCACCTTAACTGCAAATTTGGTCTTTTTTTCAATGACGTCGGGTCGCATCTGGTATAATTCAGCCATCTGGTATAAATCAAGCGATTTGAACACAAAACTTGCTCTTGAACCATTGATTGTTAGTTTTCAGAAAAGCTGCCTTGTGCCATGATGTTTCTATAAGCAAGCTACAAATGTGTTATTTCAGTTAAAAAACCCATGTTAAAGGTTGACTATTCCCTTTAAAGATGCATTCTAGATATCGTTGTTTGCACGAGTGGAGTTAATTATTCAGTTGGTGGAGTAACTGCCCCACCAACTCCTGATTAAGCCTGAACCGTGGAGTGTTTTGCCTCTTATACCAAATTGCTTGGACCTTAAATACACCGCAGGCGCTGGGCAAGGATCCAGCACCCGATCAAATATTAATGGTACGTTACGCGTTAGTGGGCTTTTGGGACTCGTTCATATAGTAATTTTCTGTGTCGTGGTCGCAGTATCACGTTAATACGATATACGATAAGAGATGATAACATGCGATCAGCGATTCGCTATTCTACTATCCACTATCCATGCGACCCACTATTTGGCCACCGCCGCCGACCCTGGCCCTGGCTCGGTGTGGTCGGGTCCTTGGACCGGGGAGAGTTCGACACTAGACAGGGAGCCGACTGAGGTCGAACTCGCACGCTGTCCTGTAACAGCAAGTCAGCTTTTAGTCGGCTTACGAGTGTCCTGGCCGACAGACAGACCGACACAGACCTGACAAGCTGTTGCTCCCTATTGGTGCATGCCCGTTCAATACACAAGGATAAGTAAAGGTAAGCTTATGAATGCATCCCCTTAGTTGCAAAGCGTTGCAAAGCGTGCCTGCCCGCCCGCCTGCGTTCCCACTCTGGCTCAGCGGGACATGCGAGTCGATAGCGATTAGGGCCCCGCACTCATTTGAGGTATTTACTACTCACCGTTGGCTGGATTGGCCTGCAGTCGGCGGCGGCGGCGGTCGCGATCAGACAGTGTCCGACGGCTGGGAGCACCGGGCCGAGGCGAGACTTTCGATTTTAAATTCCGACGGTGAGCCGCAATTCGGCGATCGGATGGTTGGTTTTAGTTAGGTTCGTTTCAGAATCCACGTAACAAGCTTTACCAAGCGAATAGGTCTGATTCCAGAATGCTGCCCAGTTAAAACGTTCATACCGCATTTATTTTATTGTGAAGATACTTGTGGGCTGCGGTTTCGCGGCACTGCACTGAATGATAACTTTAGCTGGTCTTCGAGAGCCTCACCGGCGCTCGCTCGACCACCACATGTTCTGACATTCTCGTCTGAGGACACTTGTCAAAGGCTCTCCAACTAAGCCCTCGCAAGCATATAAAAAGAGACTTCTTTGGTGTTCAGGAGAACCTCAACGGAGTGGGTGGAAAGATCTTTCGATTGTCCCCGCCTTGTGTGTTGATGATACACAACGTTTCGGCAAGTTGTCTCCCCGGCCGTCTTCAGGTGGTGCCTCATTGGTTGGTGGTAAGTTCATTGTTGGTTGGTCCTGAGAAGGACAATAGTCCGAAAGATCTTTCCACCGATACCAACACCTCGTCTCAATCATTCCGCAAAGCTCAACGGAGTGATTTCTAGCCATTAACCCACGATTAACTGGGGGAGGGGGAGCTTTTGTCCCCTCCCCTGACTAATATTTGCGATAGCTAAAGAACTAATAGTGATATTGACGTGAAATTAGGCATACTTTCTCGGGCATCAATTTTACATTGTCTGTAGAAAATTAACTTATTTCGTCAATATCTTAGATATTTATATTTTATTGACGTCACAACACGCGATTTTCGGTCGAAAAGTGTTAATTTTTGAAAGTTCGTCAAAAATGAAGATTTAAAACAAAATGCAAATACCAGGTGATCATTTGGAACTATGGTAAGTTAGAAGGCTGCCAGAGACAGACATTTCACATTGACATAATGAAACACATACTGTTCAACGCCCAATTGCTGGACATTTGTGATGGCATTATCACGATTACCCTGCGCTTCAGTATAGTGGTCCACAGCAGGCGCTCAAAGTAAACACCTCGATCTGCCCGGTGGCGCGTTTGTTTCGCCATTTTGATCAACAGCGCCTGGTGCAAGTGCTATGGGAAGCTTTCTATGACCGTTTTCAACTGTTCCAGGGACTGTGTCTCACACCAAAACTAGAGTGAGGGTCTTAGACCAGAAGCTGAAGTCCGGTCGGGACAGATCCAAACTGTACGCTGGCCAAAGGTGCTTGCTGGTGAGAGCGGTACTCGGCACGTGCCTGCTGATAAACCGTAACCAATCTTAAGGATCCGTCAACGGTAAATAACATCCACAGACGATCGAAATACTGATGCGACCTGCCGTACAGATCTACGCGACCTGCAGAGTGCAGGGACTACTGGTTTCGTGGGGATGGTGCCCCAGCTTTGAGACCACTCCTGTCACCATGTGATTAAGTTCGTCGCATCCAAGTTCAGCTACCAGATCATCTCTCGCAAAAGCAACCACCTCTGGCCAGCATAAGGTTGGGATCTGTCTCGCCTAGAGTTCAGGCGAGACAGATTGACCGGACCTTGACCGGATCAAAATCGGTGGTTTTGACCTTTGACCGGACCTTGACTTTTGAACTTGACCTTTTGAAGGCAATTGTAAGTATGCTTTAGAATCTTCTCATTAAGAGCTTTCGAGCGCTGCCTCGCGCGTCTCTCTATGGTTGCTATTTCGGGAGTTACACAAGGGCAGAATTTGCCCCCCCCCCCTCCCCAGCCGGGCGTGATCGGCTGAATACCCCACAGCGGGGCGCTGGGAGCCGGAGCCGGCTCCGGCCGCAGATATCAGCGAAAATCCGCGTACCGCGTACCAGCCGGCTCCCAGCCGGCTCTGGGGAGGATGGTGGCGCGGGCGGTGGCGACATCTAGTTATCCGGCTCTGCGAAGGTGTGGTTTGACCGCCGCTTTAAATATTGTCACTCTCACTGCAATTTGTCACAAGTCTTTCTCTCATACTGTCGCAGTATATCAACTGTAGTGAAGGAGGGAGAACGCTACAACTAATAACACATTGTCGTCTTTTGCTGAATGAGGCATAGATATCATACATATACCTACGTATATAAGTTACTTTTACTATCATTTCGAGTTGAAACTCGTTATATTTTACTAATATAATTAAATTATCATACGTACATCATCATCATCACGTTTATTCTGCATCACAATCAGTGACGAATCAAATCAAACCATCACAATCAGAGACAAACATCACAATAAAAAGTGCCGTACACTAACCAGAGGGCCACCTTAGTGGAACGGGTAAAGATACGTTTAGATGCGTACATAAAGATGCGTTTTTCGGCTCAGAAAAACAAACTTCTTATGCGGATATTTTGGCGCCGACAATATCAGCAGGTCAGCTCATTTTACCAGCCCTGCTTGGAACGTCTCTGTGTCAAATGAAATAATTGCGGTTCAAAGTAGAATTACATTATTATATTTTGTAACTAGTGCTGTAATACCATATGCTGGATACTTACATGCATGGTGTCAAATTGCAATAATCTATTCTTTCATCTCGTATACGGTACTTATGATATTTCGAATAATACAAAACCCATATTTTGCCATCCAGATGTGTCAGTATTTTCAGAAACATCCTGTGGGTGCAAACAAGGCTGTTATGCTTTTCAGAACTCTAACTAATCCGGAATTAAGTTAATGCAGTCAAACCTTGTTAGGAAACGAAAGGTTTTAATAATTGACGATTCTGTAAAAAATGCATTAGAAGAAAGAATAGACATTCAGATGCAACTTCGATACTTCGTTAACGAGCAAATTGCATTCAGTTTACGAAATATGATACTTTTTTGTTACTTATTTGTATGTTAAGTGCTTTAGCTTTGATCTACATAGCACTGTACGTAAACACATTAAGGAATATAAAGCCCAAGGAGCTGATGGATCTCATTATTCAGCGGCCGAAAACATTGTCGTCGTACATTAGCAGATACTCCACTGTTTCGCATCTCACTGAAATGTTCTGGCACGTAGCAGAGTTCGCTAACGGAGGTTAACGGATTTAAGATGTTAAAGGGACATTGTCACCTAAAATACATGATTGTATATGTGATAAAGTTAGTTTTCCATGTTAAGCTAGTCCAGTCCGTTTAAAAAACGTTGCCTTCAATCGTCTGCAACCTTCATTTAAATATTGTTTTTTCGTACTAGTTCTAGTAAAACCGTAGGTAGTTACTTTTTTCCAGCCTAACCGACTCTCGAAGACTGGAATCGCACCATCACTACTCGACATTTGAAGGAGAGATTTTAAGAGGAAGTAAAGTACGCAGTGCCCTTTACAGTGTCTTCGGATTCCACTCGACTTTTGTCCATCCCCTGCGGCGAGTTTTAATATTCTGCTTAGCAACGTATACGGAATGTAAACAAACTGTAGCGGAACGCACCACTGCAGGAACGTATGAAATGCGCCAAATTCCGTGCGACATTTATGGTGGCGACCATCATGCCGAAATAGCGCAGATCATTATCACGCAGTTCTTCTTAGACTTGCAATTGAGTCAAATATAATTTAATAATTTATCCTGTTATGTGATGCGGCTATACGTTTGAGCTTCACTATCAGTAACACAAAGTTCGTTACGTAGAGTTTTAACCATTTTTTCACGTTACCGCCAAACTTGACAGTGTCCCTTTAACGAAGGGAAAGAAGTAACAAAACCGTTAGATTTACGGTGTATTTACAGTGTAAATTACCATGGCAACTCACGTTGTTATCAATCCATTGATCATTGATCAACCAACTTCATGGTCGTTTTCCCACCTAACATGTATTCCAACGTTCATCATAAGCTGTGTCAGGTCACTCTTAGCGTCATAGTCGAGGAAGTATATCATAGTTAGGTATAGTCAACGTAGAAAAGCAGCGCATGTACTGTAGGTGTACAATTTACATTGTGAAAACATCACCTTTCTTACACAACCATGGTCACACTACATATTTCTAACACACCTTTTACCATTCTAAATCGTGATTCACAATATATTGTGGAGCACGGCTACGCCCATTTTCTTTTGACTTTTCGTTCCCTAACGTAACACTGTCACACTGTCATGCTGCCTTGCGTAACAAAACATTTTGGTCCAGTTCCCCCTGGAGTAGACCACAGTAAAACATTTTTGTCGCGTCTCGGCGTCAGACGAGCGTTCCCTCCCGTTCCGCTGCTCCGAGCCGCGTGCCCTGCGTCTCCCGATCTGCTGCTGCGGGCCACGCGTCATTCAAGCCTCCTTGCCTGTCCCGCATTTCTCCTGCACATCACACAAAGCTCCCCGCCCCGTCCCTCCCCTCTCACGTGCCCTGCTTCACACGAGCGTCCTCCTGGTCACGTATTCCGCCATGTGCCACGCTCCACACGAACGTCCTTGCCTGTCACGTGTCCTTCCCTGCCACGTGTTGTTCCTACCACGAGTCCATTCCTGCCGCGAGTCCCTCCTCTCCATGAGTCTCTCCTTGCCACGAGTCCCGCCCTGCCACGAGTCCCTCCCTGCCGCGAGTCCCTCCCTGCCACGAGTCCCTCCCCGTCGCGAGCCGGCCGCGTCACACGAACGTCACCTTGCTGCCCTGTCGGGTGGTCTGCGGCACGGCGTTGGCCATGTTGAGCGCCTGCAGCGCCAGCCGGTTGGCCAGTCGGCCCCGTGAGGTGGTGTGCACGCTCTGCTGCCGCGCTGTGTGGAGGTAGCGCCGGTACATGTTCGCTTCCTGCTGCTCCTCGCGCTCCTGCTTCATGTACTTCACCATCATGATGACGATGCCGGCCGAGTAGAAGGAGAGCACGACGATGATGTAGATGAGCGCGTGGCGACTCTCCAGGTCCTCGAGCATCTGCCGGCGCTGCGAGGCCAGCATCGCTGCAGTGCTGTTGGCGACCGCCGCCAGGGATGTGGTGCAGTTGGTGACCGACATCGGGCGGGCTGGGGGCGGGCAACGCCGACACACTGCGGAACACACAGCGGTGCGTCAAGGGCGATCCTTCATCTCAAGTACGCTGTGGAGGAGAGGGGATGTGAGTCTCCTCCCCCTCTGTCAGGGAGGCACTATTTCATCTCAGGATGTAGACTGCAGGGTATTCCTGGAGTATTCCAGGGCGCCTCGCTGGGGTATTCAGCCGAACGCGCCCCGCTGGTGGGAGGAGGGGGGAGATTCTGCCTCCCGTGCCCAACTAACGATCCAATAGGCGTAGCGAGACGCGAGAGGCGGCAATGAAACGCTCTTGGCAAGGGGATTCTAAAGCACACTTGAAAATTACTTAGAAATGGTAAATGGCAGGTTAAGGTCGGCTGAAAAGTCGAATTACATGCTATCGAATTATAGGCTGCAGAGACCAGACTAGGAAAAGCAGCAAGCCGAAGCTCAACCAAAACACTTCCAAATGTACGGGGAAGTTATTACTAAAGTATCAGTGTCATACTAAGTGCAAGCCAAGGTCAAGGTCATGTCACAAAAGGTCACCATATGACAAAAGTTTTATATCATCGTGTGATTCATGTTTCATGAGTTATTTCAGACGTAAAATTCGATGGTTATTGTTATTTTGTCATTTGACCACATTTTAACAGATGTTCATGTGAAGGTCGCAAAGAAGGTCGCAATATTAAATGCATAATTTGTAATAAAACGCACATATTTATGAGACAGTTTCAGGGTTGTGTCCGATTGCACAATTGACTCAAGTTACTCCCGTTTAGTGGGCAGCTCCTCACAGCTGATAAGGAAGGAATGCGAGGGGTCTGGATCGGGTCAGTGGAGATTAAAAATTTACTATGGACGAGATTTGAAGACAAATGACTTTTGTTACACTTGTGTTACCTCTTAACGGCCGAGCTCGGCACTACTGGCACCGTGCCCAGGCCGCAAGGGGCTACGCACAAAATGGGGATAACGTGAGTCAATTACGTCATGGAACACAAGTCTGGCTGAAACACGTTATTTTTATATTAATATCATTCAATTCTTAGGCGTACATAAAGAGGCGTATTTGGTTCCGAAAACGAGTTATTATGCGGATATTTTGACGCCGAAAATATCAGCAGATCTACACTTTTTACCAGCCCTGCTCGCAGATTCCCAAACACTCGCACGTCTCGCGCTCCACACAGCTCTCCACTGACCACTGACCACTGACCACTGGCCACTGACCACTGACCACCTGACCACTGACCACTGACCACTGGCCACTGACCACCTGACCACCTGACCACTGACCGTCCTACCCCGCGCGGTCGCCGACCCACTGCCTCAGGCGACGCGCGGCCACGCGGACAGCCCAGCGCAGAGGCGCAGCCAGCCGGGTCGCTAGAGCGGGCAACGCGCAGAGGCGCCGCCAGCCATGTCGCTGGGGCGGGCAACACTACAAGGTGCCTCAAACTCGTATGGTTATATAGCACCCTTGTGGTATCGAGTGAAGGTGTCTCAGTATATATGTGGTATCGTATCTCAGCCGGCGATCAACCATAGTGCTTTGTTGCGGCAACTGAAGACGGCTGGGGAGACAGCCGGCCGGCGCTGCTGCGAAGTAATGTTACAAAACACAACGCAAGCGTTAACTTCTAAAAATATTCGCGATTACCCTCCCAGTCTCCCCAAATGATACAATAGGGCTCGGAACTGCTCTTGGAATGTTTCTATATCTAACAAGTATTGTTGACACTGATTCCGAATACAGCTGTCAAAACATCGTATTCATAGCCGTTTCCTCAATATTTGCATTTATTTTCATGCCCCCGGGGCATGTCGGCTGCCGGCCGTTATGTGACGTCATAACTTAGTCACCCGCAACCAGCGTCGTTGGCCCGTGTGATTTACAGTTTGTTTTCGTGATATTGTACGGCTATGACCAAGTTTTTAGGCGGAAATTTTGAAGGAAATATCACCGAGATGCTGTTGATATATTTTGACGAAAACAAAGGAAACAAGATTATAGATAAGGCGTCAAAAACGAGTGCAAACACTCCAAGTAAAGCTACCACTTCTTTACACTAGCGGATCCAGGGGGGGGGGGCGGCAGGGGCTTTAGCCCCTCCCCCCAAATCGTCTGAAAACCGCAAAATTTGACACATTTTCTAATCTAGAAGGAAAACTAATAAACTTTTACTAAAGCATGCTTGTTTTAAACTAACTTACCTACCTATAAGGCACAAGGAAGCCAAATCCGACGCGTTTTTCAAATTTGGTGAAACTTTTTTGAAATTTAGCCCCCCCCAACCGCCTGCAGCCCTCGTTCTGGATCCACCAGTGCTTCTCTACCTACCTGCCCGCAAGACGCGGGGCCACATTACCCGCCGGATATTTATCGAGTAGCATAAACAATATTTGGTTGAATCGTGTTTCCGTGGGTAGCATGATTTTCATCTATATTATAATTAAAAATAAAAATAAAAATTTAAGTTTAAAAAAAAAAATGTACATGAGAGCCTATGTATTGAATACCTTTGTGTTGATGATTTGCCTGTGAATGTATTGCTTGTTGAGACTTTTTGTGACCTGATCCATGTTTAAATAATTTTTTTATCTGGTTTCGTGGTCGTTGAAACCTAACAGCTTGTATGGTCATGCAGGCCCGGCCTGGTTATCACCGGTCGAAAAAGTGGCAACTCTAATATAGATTAAAAATGAACTGACGGCAAGTTCTGTGAAGTAGCTTTTTGAAACTCATCCTCCATGATGAATTAGCTTCGTCTGCTACTGTTGAAGACGAAACTTGTCACTTCACCGCCTTAAAACCACACGATAAGCACAAAAAGCCTCAGCGCATAATGGGCGGCAATTTTCCGGGACTAATATGTGACGTCATCCACTGTATGACCAATCAAACTCCAGATAAATCAAAAACGTTTTTGGCTCTAGAGCGAAAACTAAAAGTGTTCAATGGCTGAAAGTTCACCAAGATATGTCAAAACGTATTGTCTTTCCAATGATGCATAGTTTTAGCTAGGAACAAAATGAGGACAGAGCCCTGTTCCCCATTTGGGTAATTGTATCACAGGGTATGACAAGTAGTGTTGAGTTCTGATACAGGTTACCCCACCCCACTTTGATACAACATGTCCTGGCCCGGAATTTTGAGAACATGGTGTCATTGCTAAGCATGTGGGAACAGCCAGGCTCAAACTTTTTTGTGTGACAAAAATGAAGCCCAAGTCTTACATTATTTATTATAATAACATAAATCCTGTCAATCTATGTTACCGAAAATACTCCTTTTCGATCGCACTCATTATTACAACGGACATTAAAAAACAAATTGTCATTACTCCTTCGAAGACGCGTCCACTTCCTCTGCCAGAAAAAACAACAACAAAAAAAAACAATGGAAGGTAGCTGCCTGCATGGCGCTTCGTTCCATTATTTCGTTTTTGCTATTTGTTGGACAGTTTTTTTATTAAATACATCGCGTTGTTTTGACTTGTCTATGATACAACTTACCCCACTCTCCCCTACTATGGTATTCCGGAAACGGATGGACATTACATGTCCGTGAACTTGGCGGTGCCGCCAGCGACTTTTTCAGCGGCAAGCATCAGTTTCTTCCAAAATGACACATATGGTCAATTTGTATATGGGGAGCACGAATATGACGTTTTTTTCCCTAGCGCGTGACCTTCCAGGTAAAAATCAAGGTCAAAAGACGGGAAACGGCAAATCCGCCCCAAGATATTGTCTGATCTTGAAAATGTTGGCAGTAAAATGTAGCCGAAGAAAATTTGTAGCCGCACATCGAAAACCATATTCGTCAAGGTCAAACTTCAAGGTCAAATTCATGGTCGAACGATGGGGAACCGCAAAAGTGCCCCAAGATATTGTCCGATCTTGAAAATTTGGGCACAAAAAATAGCCAGTATAAAGTTGTAACCGCACATCAAATTTTTTTTTTTTTTTTTTTTTTTAATTCCCCTACCCAATTAATAGGTAGGCAGGAGTGCCCATCCCTTTCCCA